>PVJA010038003.1:0-19995 GCA_004027025.1 Myocastor coypus
AAAAAAAAAAAAAAAAAAAAAAAAAAAAAAAAAAAAAAAAAAAAAAAAAAAAAAAAAAAAAAAAAAAAAAAAAAAAAAAAAAAAAAAAAAAAAAAAAAAAGAAGAAGAAAAAAAAGAAAGAAGTATAAAATAAGGCTTTCAAGACTAATTAAACAACTCACAAAAAAGAGAGAGTAAGCAGACATGGGAAATTACCACTAAAAAATGAAAAGAAAAAATGCCAGCACTCAGAGAAGCTGAGGCAGAAGGATCAGTAGGAGTTTGAGGTTAACCTGGGCTACGTAGTAAGTTCTAGACCAGCCTGAGCTACTTAGTAAGAAAAAAAAAAGTCAAGATGTACTGCCTAAAGGGAAGAAAGTCCAGCATGCATTTCTTTAAGAAGTCTACATATTACCTGTTCAGAAGATAATATTCACCAAGAACATAGAGAGGAATTGCATCTCTAGTTTCTCTGCCAGACAATTTTCAGAGTGAGATTCTTTTACAGTTTATAATAAGAACTTGCCAAAGAAGTATGAAAATCTGGATCTGATCATGTATAACGATGCCTGCAAATTGAAGAAGCAAACAATTGACTTCATGGATATACATGTCCCCTGAAATAAATCCTTGCAATCTCCAAAAGAAAAGTGAAAAAGAAAATCCATATATAAAAATATGACTCACTTCCTCAAAACCACAAGAAGGGAACGGTTGGAGGGAGGAGAGGAAAGTTTCTACTGACTCTTGCGAAAGCGGCAAAATGGGAGATCAAAGCGGAGTGGCCACAGAGCAGATAACCTAGGTGACAACGTATAGGACAGTGACAGTGAGGCTTTCAAAGATCAATGCCAAGCTACAACCAAAGCCTACCTATTTATCACAAAGCCCAAATGTTGCAAAGTAAACCTGATTACTGAGACTTTTCTTTGTAATCTTTTTTTTTTTTTTTTTTTTGGCGGGGCTGGGGTTCAAACTCATGACCTTGCACTTGCCAGGCAAGTACTTGTGCCACAGAGCTCTCTCCCCAGCCCCAGAGGTTTTTGTTTAGAAAAAAAAAAAAGCAACCAGCTCATACACTAACATCTTGTGTGGGAACCCAGGCTGTTTATTTGCATACTTGTGTGCCAATAGTTGGCTATCAAAATGGAAACTGAGCCAGAAGGGCTGATGCTGTTTACATACCGAAAAGAACAAAGGTTATAGCAACTAATGTCAGTGATGCTCTCGTTTTTATTCATGCAAACAGTAGCCAAAGCTTACCTCTCAGAAACAAGCAGCTTGGCAGAAGTATAAAGAAGGGAATGCATTCCTGATGGAACCAGAAGAGATGAAAACAAAAGAGGGGCGATGAAGGGGAAGCCAGGCCTCTGATCTCCCCTGCTGGCAGTGGTGGGTGCATTAGAAAAGGATATGAGGAAGCACTCAAGGACAGTGGCCTTGAAATCAAAGGCTTCTAGGAGAAAACCAGTCTCTCCAGTAGCGGCAACAAACAGAGATCAGGGTAAAGAAATTGGAATGGAAGGGATGAAACTGAAGAGGCCCCAGAGAAGTTTCTAGAGGACATTAAATAAACCAAGAACGAAACGAGGCAAAGAGAAAGAGATAGTTCAAACAGCAGTATCTGGATGCATAGTATACTAGACACTTAAAGGGGGAGAGGATATGGTAAAACTAAGAGAGAGTAGATAGCTTTTATTGCCCTGCTTGAAATGGATCAGAGTGGCTCTTTATGGAACTGTTTTCAGGAGAAATAGAAGATGAGAAGACAGGCGGCTGACTGCAGCATGCCAAGAATAAGAAAGAAGGGCATGAGTTACGAACCAACAGCCCATGTCAAGACAGGAGCCTGTCCAAGCTGTGGGGGGCGGGGTGCACCGGGCTCCGGGATGGCCCTGCCCACACCTGCTGGCTCTGGCTCCTCACCTGGGCCACCTGCTCCCAGTGGCACAGGGGAAGAGGGAGCAAAGCTGAATACAATGGTCCTCAGCCAGGAGGCCATCAGCATTTGCACAGTGATGACTTGTGCCAAGCGCAGTGCTTGGTCCTGAGGAGTAGAAAGCTATATGCAAAGCACTGCTGGGTAGCCTGACACGCAGCAGAGGCAGACCGGGAGGGTGGGTGTGCACAGTGTGGAAGGTGCCACAGGAGGCAGAGCAAAGCTCACTGTCGTGAAAATTAAGGACAATACAAAATACAACAGAAGTGAAGACGTGAAGATACAGAGCATTAAAGATGGACAGGAAATCAACGTGTGCGCCCCTTGAGTGGGGAACAAGGCCGCAAAGGAAACTAACAAAAAGGGAAGAGGTACCAAGAGCTCTGCAGTGTTTCAGAAGCGCAGGGGCTCGGATCTGGGTCCCAGGCCCTCCTCTGCGGGCTCTGAGGTGGCCTTGAGCACTGTGCTGTGGTCTCTGGGCCTCCGTTCCCTCCACCTGCACATAGATAGGTAATATCTATCCAATGACAGAGCATTATGGTGCAAGCATACAATGTCCCCCCAAAGGCTGTGACTACAGGGGGTACATGGGCAGTGTTGGAGCTCGGGGCACTAACTTCATAGATTGATGAACCCAGGATTGAGTTCACAGTCGATTATAACGTTAGGAGGTGCAGCCCCACTGAAGCAAGCAGATCCCAGGGTGTGTACTTAAAGGGTACATCCTGCAGCGCCTGGCGTTCCATTCCTAGTGTGCCATGCTGGCCCCACCCCTGGGGTGCACTGAGACCAGGCGTGGTGGCGCACACCTGTAATCCCAGCACTTGGGAGGCTGAAAACAGGAGGTTTACTACAGTCCAATCTACATAGTGAGACCCTGTAGACCCTGTACTAAAATACGTTTAAAAACTAAATAAATAGAGATAAAGGGTATATCCTGTCCCCAGGCCCCCCTTTCCCCACTCCTCCCTTTCCTCGTCTCCCTCTCCCTCCCTCCTGGCTCTCATGATGTTAGCTTCCCCAATTACAACCTTTTTAGCTCCAAATTTCCAACTTGGATCAAGGCAGAAGCATGAGCCAAAAGAAATCTTTTCTCCTTCAGTTATCCATGTCCGATATTTTATCCCAACGATGAAAAACAAACTAAAGCAGAAAAATCCAGTAGCTTCTGGTTGTCTCCAAGACAGAGGGAAGAGTACAGGACTTGCTGTCCTGCCACCAGCAACAACAAAACCGGACAAAATAGCTATTAAAAGCAACAACGACAACCTCTTTGCAAGCTGTGTACTACAGATCCAGTGATGTGATCCCTGAAGGAAGAAAGATTCAAGGGGTAAATTCCACATTTACTTCCTCCCTCTGCTGAGGGGCTTTCCAACCACAGAACAGGGAAATGGAGACCCAACTGCTGGAGGAAGAACAGGACACTGAATGGTAGGGCTGCTGGAGGGATTGCATTCATGTGACAGTATGCTAGACAAGAAGGAACTACACAGAGTAGAAGCCCAGGAATCCACACGGGGGACCCACTGAGGCTCTGGCTGAGAACTAAGCTGCATATGTGCAGGGTGAGACTTCCCAAGACCACGAGGACGGGAGGTACAGGGAGCTGCATGCTGCACAGATTCCAGAGGTCACACTGGAGAGAGGACATCTGTGTTCTCAGTGGTCATGGTGGAGGAGACTGGGCAAACACTCTGGGAACTCAACCACGACCCGTGTGTGGCTATAACATTGGACTTGGTCTACCCTAGTCTTGCAGAGGGGCTGTTGTGGGCCCACTGCATCAAGTCAACATCCAACACCCATGACCTCACACCAATCCACTGACAGACCGCCTGCCACAACAAATGCAATATTCTTTAAATTTTATTTTGAGACATGGACTTGCTGTGTAGCTGAGGCTGGCCTTGAACTCACTATATAGCCCAGGTTGGTCTGGAACTCACAGTGATCCTCCACCTCATCCTCCCAAGTGCTGCGATTATAGGCATGAGCCACCATCCTCATTATGTCTAAAAATCTGAAGTCTCAGTAGAAGAGAAAAGAGAAATGAGGGTAGACAAGGTATTTTCAAAAATAATGGCCAGTCAGACCTAGCGTCGTGTGGATCTATAAATCCAGCACTTAGGAAGATGAGGCCAGAGGATTGAGTTTGAGGCAAACCAAGATCCCTAGCAGATTGAAGGCTGTTGTGATTGCATAAGGAGACTCTCTCAAAGAATAATAACAATTACAGTAAGACTGATGTCCAAATATGATGATAATAACACTCTACAGGCTTAAAGATCTCAGTCTATCTTAAACAAGATAAAGATAACCACATTTTAAGCACATTATAGTCAAGTTGCTGAAGTACCCAGGATGCCCAAAACAAATAACTCAAGACTGGGTGTGGTGGCACACGCCTGTAATGCTAGCACTTGTGAGGCTGAACAAAGGCAGATCACTAGGAGACTGATGTATGTAATGAGACCCTGTAGACCCTGTCCTAGATACATAAAAAAAAAAACCTCTCCATAGTATGGGATGAAATATGACAATGGTCACTGACTTCTCAAACAATAAAATCCAGAAGATTATAAATGATACCTTTGAAATTCTAAAAGAGGCAAACCTGCTATCCTGGAATTCTTTATCAGCAGAACTACCCTTTTCAATGAAGGTAAAATAGAGACATGTTCAGATAAGCAAAAGCAGAGAGGATTTATCATCCACCAAACTACACAATAAGAAATGTTAAAGGAAGTTCTTCAGGCCAAAGGGAAATTATATTTGATTTAAAAAAAAAAAAAAACAAACAGATCTACAATACACAAAGGATGATGTCAAATGTGGGAGATATAGAACACTTCATTGTTAAATTTCTAAAAACTATACTGGCTAGAATAAAAATAATGACAATGTGTTTCCAGATCTGTAATATAGGTAGGAGTAAAACATATGCCAGCCTTAGCATAAGGGATAGAGGAGGGTAATTGAAGACATGTTATTGTAAATTGGGCTGCTTTGCTCTTATGCTTGTCTCAGTCCTGAGGATCCAGCTCAGGGTCTTCATACTCAGCTAAATCTGCCTAAGTCTCTGAGTTGCCCAAGCTAGGCAAATGCAGCAGTGGACCCTCACAGAAAACCAGGTACATCTCCTCCAGGGACAGAATATTTGAAATGGGTCTTGAAGGTAACTAGTTCAGTCATTAGAGACAGATGCAGGAATTTGTCAGCCTGAGGATGGAGTAGGCCTACCGTAGAGAGAATGAGAAAGTTTGGGGATGAATGATGAGTTATTACTTTCACTGGGGATTAGATAGAAGGGTACACTAAGAGAAAGGACAAAATTAGTGGCATGACGGAACAAAAAAATCAGTAACAATTTCATTGTAATGCACTCATATAATTTGGTCTTTCTCTATGTCAAATTGATATAAGAACAGTTATGACTTCTTTAAATCCTCCAATCAAGTTTCAACAATGAAATAAAAATAAAATAAAAGACTAGGGTCAGGGATATATCTCAGCACTATAGCACCTGCCTGGCAAGCACAAGGTCCTGAATTTGATTCCTAGTACTAAAAAAAAGTTCCAACAATCATCCCTACCTTATAACAAAAGAGTAATGAATGAAATACCTTGCAAAAGGCCAAGTAGCAATATGCCAAATTGAAAAGATTTAAAAAGAGCCCAGAAATGCTAACAAATGCCAGATCTGAAACAACACAAACATTTTCCTGAAAATCAAACAGGGACTCTGGAGCTTATTTAGGACAGCAAAAGTAATCAGGATATTTAAAGATAAGAGGCCAACAGCAAGATAGCTCAGTGGACTAAGCACCTGCTTAGGCAAGCGCAGGGAACAGGTTCAATCCCTGGCACTACATGTCACACCAGCCCTGCCCCCAAGTGCATTGAGCTGGCCACTGAGACTGGGCATGGTGGCACATGCCTGTAATCTCAGCTCTTGGGAGGCTGTAAACAGGTGGATCACTATGAGTCTCATCTAGTAGTGAGACCCTGAACACCCTGCTAGCCCTTTCCTAAAAAAAAAAAATATATATATATATATATATATATATATATATATATATATGATGTCAGTATGTAAATAAATATATACTACTATGAATTAGTGTGGCTTACCAACCAATCAGCTGAATTTGAATTTTTTTAATTAAGAGCAGACACACTATTGATGGCAGGGAAGGGATAGAGAACAGGAAAAGCAATTACAGCTGTCCAGACCACAGCAGTTATCAGTCGGCTTGGCCTTGGGATCTTGTGGACGTTGTTAAGGTGGCTGGGATGCCAACACCTTGGTGTGCATGAACCTCCAGTCAGGAAGGCTGCGATCCCCTTGATGGTGTCTTCACTCAGGTCTTTGTCTTTCGGCTTCCTGGTGGATGTGTTCGTCTTCTCTACCGTGGCCGTGAGCCTCACAAAGTCATCAGCCACTTCAAGGCTTGAGGCAGAGATTTCCCTACAGCTGTGGATCCATACCGTCTAAAGGATTAATGCAACCTCTGCTACTCCAGTTAAGTTGGGTGGTAGAGATGCCTGGAACTGACCAGATGTACACGTTTTCATTTCTGGTGTCACAGTGGTTGTCTGGCCAATGAAACAATTTGTTCTGCAGCAGATAGTGGTTTCAGCAGTTCCTCAGTGGGCTCTAAAATACCCAGTCCTGCCGCATACGTGGGCACTATGGCGGGCTGCTTCTCTTTGCCCATGAGGAGAATGTTTCCAGTGTCTATCCCAAAGGAACACAAAATCTTGTTGCTATGGCAGCTGCCTCCATGGTATCTCAATCCATGTGCATCATGGTCTTGCTGTAGCTCAGCCCCCACATCCAGTAGCTCCCCACCTTCAGCCAAGGCCTCTCTTGTTTTTATTGGCAAGGTGCTCATCTCTAGCAGTGCTTCAGGGAAGTAACTTCCGCCTCATGCAATTATGGGACAAGGACTTCTAGAGTTTGAGACTTGACTCATGATCCACTGGGATCCACTGGGATTATGTGTTTTAGGAATTATGGGTTCTGTGTACTTCTGGGATTATGGGTGTGGCCTGAAGTGGATAGGCTGAGGCAGAGAGCTTGAATGTAACATAAAGAGAGAAAGAGAGACAGATTCACTCTTTTGTTCTCTTTTACCCTGGTTAGTTGGTTGCCTCTGTTGCAATTGTTGCTATTCCACTGCGATGAACTGTTGCTCTCTGCCATGTACCTCTCAGCCTTGGGCCAGCCGAATATGGACTGGAAGCTCCAGTAACTATGAGCTAAATAAACTTTTCCTTCCTTCATTTTGAGTGTCAGGTATTTGTCCCAGCAACAAGTGACTAAGACAATTTCTGAACTCGCTATCTTGCCTGTTTCTCAGTTTTGAAACAGGTTCGGTGCCTGTCCCAAGTGACTTTCTTGCCATCTGACATTCCTCTCACAGACCATCACAAGCCTGTTTTAGGTCTGACTCAGTAAATATCAGTTCCTCTTGTGGGGGTTGTGTCCCCAAATTCTCCAAAGTCATCACCTGGTTCCCTGAAATATGCAAAGTGCCCTGAAGACTTTTCAACAGTGACATCACTCATTGCATCTTGAGTACCAGTGCTGAGGGGTGGAGTGGTGTCACTGGCTGTGCCACAGTCCCCAAAATCATCCTCATGGCTATCACTGCAAGTTGCAGAGTCGTTACTACCTTGGCATTTTTTATCCTCACAGAATCATCCAAAGATTTTCTTCTGTGGGATTGGCGCTTAGGCTGTGGGAGTTAGGAAGCGTTCTTCCTTGGAAGAACCAATTTCATCAGTAGCAAAAGTCTTCATAGAATCCAGGTACAGGTCGGCTGAAAATATATCAAGTTCTTCCTCAGGCTTGCACTGCTCTCTCCGAATGGCTGCTGAACGATGGGCTGAGGCTACCAAACTCCAGGACTCTGATGCAGCGTTGGAAAACCTTGTTTTCCAGCACGGAAACCTCTGTTAGACTCTGTGCTTATTTCTGAAATACAATCCACTTCAGTGACTCTCTTAATTTTGCTATTTTCCTGAAGTTAGTGTGCCTCTTATCACATTCTATTTCTTCTAGTTTCTAGTTTTATCCTTTCCTTTTTGGAAGATATGGCCAAATCAGCAAATTATTTACCAGGAGTAGGAACAGAGTCTAAAAATTATCCTCGGTGCTCTGCCTGCATAGAGGCTTTTGTCATTTCCAATCAGCTACATTGTCCAGATCATCCATTCGCTGGGGACTTAACACTTTCGAACCCTGAAAACCCATTCGCTAGAATTTCTGACAAGGAGGCTTCTCACCGCTGCAGCTCTCTAACTGCTTGCTTTGATGAGCTACGTTTGTATCAGTTCTAAAATCTCCCAGTGAAAAACTTCCAGGTGTTCCCACCTTCTGTCTCTGCTCTACTACTTTAAATCTCCCGGACTTTCCATGCCACTGATTTTAGATGAAATCACTTCTTTGCTGGTGGTAGAACATAAAACATCAGGCATTCCTTTCACAGGAGTAGAAAGCTCAGCAGTGATGGCCTTATCATTTTTCATGAACTTAAATCGTGCAAGGCTATCTACATTTTCTGAGGAACCGTGAATTGGCATAAAATGACTTGACAGTACAAACTCTTCCTTGGCGCTATAATCTGGTGTACTAAAATCGATGAACCCTAGACACAAACAGCTTCTAAAAGTCCCCCAAGTTCCCCAAATTTGTCATCAGCATTAGCCTCCGCTCTACTCTGTAGTGGTAGCGGGGACCATAAGAGTCAAGTTAGGTTTTTTTCAGATGCTTTTAGATAATTAATTTATACCTGTCTCACCTGGGGCACCATGTTGTGTATGGCTCAGGGACTAGGGAGCGACTAGTTCCCCAGGAAGGACTGAGATGCTGGCTGCTGCCAGCCCTGTCCATGCAATGGCGCCTCAGACACCCACCGGGAGCTTTAGCACTACCCTACATCCCTCAGCCACCTCCCTGGGACAGTAGTTTTACAACTCAAACTGCACCTCAGAAACACCTGTGGAGATTTTCAGTCTTTTAGTGCGCAAACAACATTCTGAATCTATTCAATCAGGATCTTGGAGCCAGAAATCAATAGAAGTTCTTTAGGCAGCCCAAGTGCTCTGCCAAGTTTCCAAAGCACTAATCTAGAAGTCAGAGAGACAGATTACAGCGTGACTGAGGACAAGCCCTTTGGGTGACCTGCAATCCTGGCACACACACATAAGCCCCCTCCCCATGGGAGAAAGCGGCCCAACCACAGCCATTGGCTTCTCCCTGCTCCTCCCCACACCAGGTTTGCACTTCAGAGCGGTAATTCTCATTCTGGGCGTGGTCTTCAGACCAGTAGCATCAGCCCCAGGGGAAACTCTTCAGCTGCCTCCCAGAGCTACTGAGCCTCCAAAGAAGGGCCTGGTAGCTGGGGCACAGTAATGACTAGAAACCATTGCTAGGAGCATGAATTCCTCCAGATCTGCCGCAAAGCAAGCACCTAAGTGCGGCTGACTGTACAGGGGCTTGCATAGGACCCGGGAGTCACTGTTTTGTCATCAGAGCACAGAGGAGCCAGGCTAGGTAGCATCACCTGGGTGGTCACCACCACAGAGTGGTCCATGGCCCAGAATGGAAGGCGACAGAGTACTAATAGCTCACTTGTTTTCTATGGTATCAAGAAAAGGTTTTAGGAGCCAGGGAGAAAGCTCACTGTCTGCCTGGAAAGCACAAGGTCCAGAGTTCAATCCCTGATACTACTAAAAAAAAAAAGATTTTAGGGCTGGGGAGATAGCTCAGCTGTCTAAGTGCCTGCCTGGCAAGGACAAGGAAACCGGTTACAGGGTTGCACACCTGCAATCCCAGCACTGGGGAGGCTGAGGCAGGAGGCTCACTATGAGTCTGAGCTGTGTAGCAAGACCCTGTACCAAATAAATAAATAAGTTATTTTTTAAAGAAAAGAAAGGTTTTCAGGTTCAAGGCATGGGATTTTGGTTTGGTTATCATTTAAGATAAAGTGGATCCTTAAAAGCAAACCTTCAAGATATTTTAGAGAGGACAGGCAATCCAGGCTGTCAGAGACTTGCTGACACCCTGTCCACTTTTCCTTGGAGGGGTGGATGTAGGTACTGGGGGGGAGGAGTCTTTACAGAGCGGAGGCATGGCTCACTCATCGCATGGCCGGTCCTCTCTTTCCAGGCTGCCCTCACCCAGGGAGGAAAAGAACAAGTGAAAGAAGCAGCCGAGGCAGTGGGTTGCCACTACAGAAATGGATACTGCCTTCCCCCTCAAGACTGTGGAGGCTGAGGCAGAAGGATCAGTGAGAGTTCGAGACCAGCCTGGGATACAAAAGCAAGCTCAAGGCCAGCCTGAACCGCCTAGTGAGACACTGTCACCTATGGAGGCAAAAAGGAACCAGATAGTCTCGATGGCCTTTGCTGCAGGCCTCGCCCTGGAGGGGCTTTATCTGTGAGCAGTAAACTGGTGACTCGCTGCTGGCACTAGCCAGTGCCAGCTCCACATTTCATAACTGTGAGGAACACAGTTTCTGTGCGACACAACTAGACAGGGAAAGTTCTACGACGATGTTGCCACCTCCTTTCAGCTTAATTACTCTGAATTGAAGTACTAGACCTGTTTTGTTTTCCTGCTTTAGTAAATTAGGGGGGAAAAAAATCCGAGTTTGGAAAGACTGATTTGAAAGCGTGTGTGTAGCGCCACCTGGTGTCCGTAGCTTATGGACAGTTCCCTTGCCATGTTTGTGGGTCTCCTGCTTCCAGGCAGGTAGACGTGCTCTCAGGCACCACAGGCTTTCTCGTGGGAATTTTAACCACAGTGATCTGCCTTGATTGAAAGCCTCCTTTGTTGTCGCAGGCATAGAAACAGAAATAATATGAACAGGAAATAGAGTTTTCTCTTCAGTAGCTAAGCACTTAAATTTTACAGCATGCGTTCCTCTAACAAAAGAAAGCAAACAAAAAATTTCTGATTGTACTTAGAAATCATCACAAGTAGCATGAGATCCTCTCTTCCTTACCATTATTTGTGGGGTCCCTATATGTGAGAGACTTGAGATGCCCTTGACATTACAGCACCCTGGATTCCAAATTTCCAAAGCAACAAACAGATTGACAGAAGTGCAGGAGATGGGTAGTCGGGGCAGGTGGCCCAGGAGCTATGGTGGGCAGCGGGCATGCCAAGCGGTCCAGGAGAGGAAGCTCTGCTGAGGGCTGTGGCAAAGGAGTCAAGGTCAGCGCATGACCTTGAAAAAGTTACTTTCTGGATCTTGTCTCAGCCATCTTCACTACTGTCCCCATTTGTTTTTGTTTTGTTTTGTTTGTGGGACTGGGATTCAAACTCATGACCTTGCACTTGCCCAGCAGGCACTTGTGCCTCGGAGCCATCTCCCCAGCTCCCAAAATAATTTTTAATTTAATTTTTTTCTTGTTTCAGAACTTTTGTTTATTTTTATGGCTGGCTCAGCCTGCCCTGAGGGCAGGGCTGGCGCAGCATGTGGTGCGGGGGATCGAACCCACGGTCCCTGCAGCTGCCCAAGCTTCCCTAAGCAGGCGCTTTAGACCACTGAGCCATCCTGCCAGGCCCCCTCACTACTGTCCCCATTTGAACCACATTTTTTCTTTAAAGATCCTGTCTACTCATACTGTCTGCAGAAAAATGACAGTTCTTGGCCCTTTGGATAAATGTCAGACAAGGCTTCTGAGCATGGAGAGGCAACAGGAGCTTCCATGTCACAGACGAGGCAGGGACGCTGGATCCCTTCTTACACGGACCTCAGGACCATGGCAAAAGTACATGCATGATGCCCCTGAGGCTTTTAACCTATTGAAGACACCTCACAGGCCCTAGCTGCAGCTTGTCTTAAGGGGTAGAGAGTCCCACTTTGAGAACCCACAGACTAGAAAATCTGGAGGGTAGCTCAAGCTCTTAGGAACTATGGCAGAGGAGTGTGGAAGACAGAGGCGTGACATGTGGGTAGGACCTCAACTTAAAGATGTCATTACAAGGAATAAGCACTCAAGAAATGCCAGCTTTGTGCACTGGATACAACACGATGCTTTGAAATATATATGGGGCTCAATGAAGCTAATCGACACATCCACCACTTCACGTGTCATTTTTTATAATAAGAACACATAACGTCTATCGTCTTAGCAATCTTCAAGAACACACCCCTATTACATCGCCACCTTTTGGACTTACTCCTCCAATTGAACTGAAGTTTTGCAATTTCAGTTAGACCAGCTTCTCCCTAATTCCTCTGCCCATCGTCCCTGGCCTCTAGTGATCATTAGTCCATTCTTCACCTCTGTGAGATCAACTATTTCAGCGTATGCCATGTATGAATGAGGACAGGAAGGTACTGGTCGTTCTGTGCTTGGCTTATTTCACTTAACATCCTGCAGGTTCATCTGCGTTGTTGCAAATTCAAGATTTCATTTTTTAAGGCTGACATACTATTCCACTGCTCCCTTTATTCATGTATCCTGTGATAGCTACTTAGGTTGTTTCTATTTCTTGGTTATTGTGGACAAAGGCCAAAGAGAGTGGGCGGGGGGCGGGTAGGAAGAAATAAGCTCAAGAGCTGGATGGTACAGTAAGCATGGGGTGAGTTCTCTCTTTCACATAATATTTGTGTCTCCTTTGGTTATATGATCAGAAATGAGATTGCCAGGTCATATGCTAGTTTTATTTTTAGTTTCCTGTGGAATCTCCATACTGTCTTCGGAGGTCCCTGCCCTAATTCACATTGCCAGGAATAGGGTGCAAATGCCTCCTTCTCCCCAGATCTCCAGGAGCACTTACTATCTTTTGCCCTTTGATAAAAACCATTCTAAGAGACGTGAGGTAATATTTGAGTTTGTATTTCCCTGGTGAATCGTGTAGGAGTTGCAAATACATGATTTCTTCTTAATTAATCCTTGCAATCACCCTTCAGGTGGTCATGCAGAAAAGGAAACAAGCACAGAGAAGCCAAGGGGGTTCCTGCCCTGCAGCTGGATCGGAACCAGGGCCCATGCAATTTCAGACCAGGTCATCTTTCAAATAACTAACTTGAAGCCGGGCTTGGTGGCGCACACCTATAATCCCAGCACTCGGGAGGCTGAGGCAGGAGGATCAGTGCGAGTTCGAGACCAGCCTGGGCTACAACGTGAGCTCAAGGCCAGCCTGAACTGCACAGGGAGACCTGTCTCAGAAAACAAACAAACAAACAACTAACTTGAAAGCTAAATATGGCAATGTCAGGGCTAGGGAGAGAGTTCAGCGGTCTAAGTGCCTGCCTGGGAAGCACAAGGACCCAGGTTCGATCCCCGTTTCCACATGCTATGCCACCCACTAAAACCCAACATAGTGACACACACCTATAATTCCAGCACTAGCGAAGCTGAGACAGGAGAAACACTATGAGTCCCTGTGCCAAATAAATAAGTAAAATATTTTTAAAATACAAAATAAAATAAGGAAGTTTCCAAACAAGGGCCAATATCCCAAAGTAGAACCACTTTGTTCAAACAGTAATCTGGATTTTACCAAGTTTCAACAAGTTCCTATCTTCTTCAAATCTTTATTTTTCTTAGTATTTATGAACAAATACTTTGAATATCTATACAGTGTTGTCTTTTATTATACATTATTTTACTGCAATAAAGCCGATTTCAGGACCTCTGGCACATTTATAGGAAGGCATGTTGATCAGAAGTGGGGAGGAGTGAGGAGATAGCTCAGTAGAATAGGTGCCAGGTCCTGAGTATGATCCCTGGAACTGTGGTGGAGGAGGAGGAGGAGGAAGAAGAGGAGGAGGAAGAGGAAGAGGAGGTGGAGGTGGTGGTGGTAGTAGTGGGGGTGGTGGCGGTGGTGGTGATGGAAAGGGAAGGGGGAGGGGAGGGGGAAGGGGGAGGAGGATGTATTTCCCTTCTCTGGTCGTTTTTAGTGACTTGCGCTGTGGATTGAATTTATATTTCTCTCCAAAATTCATATGTTGGAATTTAAGCCCCAAGGCTATAGTGTAGAGGAGGCCTTTGGAAGATGACTTGGTCACAGGAGTCCTTTTTATCCCCTTACATGAGGTTGAAGGGGGATCAGCGAGCTCCTTTTGCCCCGTTCATCTCTTCTGCTCTAAAAGATCCTAGCATTCATTCTTCTCCCCTTTTCTGCCTCCTCCACCATGTAAAGACGCCATAAGAAAATGCCATGCATAGGAAGACCCTTTAATATTTCGCACCAAAATCAGGCAGCCAGAGGCCTGAAACGATGACAAAGCAGTGAGAAGAACCGAATGCTAAGAATATGGTCCTTGGACAAAGGGCTGAGGTCAGCAGCGGGTGCGTCCTTGGCACAGCACTGCAAGGCCAGTTTCCAACACCAAGACTTCAGCGTCACTGGTGCCCTCAGCGCCTCCTATACTCTGCCTGCCTCAGGGGAAGGGAGGTACCTGACTGACTTCCTTATACTGAATAAATCCCTGACATGGATTATGTGAGGAGCCTGGACTCCCTTCCAACCCTGGCAGTAGGGAAGAGCTTCCCTGCTCCCCATAAGGATGCTATCAGAGGAGGAACCAAGAAGAGTCAGGGTTATACCCACCACCCAGTGGTAGGAACTCATTATAAGCCTGAAAATCTCCAAGAACTAACAGGACAAATGTCGCCAGAGTCCCAAAGCAAGAGAGAAAGCAAAGGTGAAATGTATCCTCACAAATGTAATGCTTAAGAAACTCCCACATTTAACAATAGACCTAAACTGATGGCATCAAGAAGTGATTAAACCCAAAGAAATCTACACCAACCAGACCTTCATAGCCAAATTTCTGCAAACCTCAGGCATATGAAAACATCTTGAAATCAGTCAGAGGAAAAGATCACCTAAGCTTTCTCACTGTTGGCCACCGCCAGGACACTCACATCTTAAAGGAGGAGGGGCTTAGTTTGGCCCACATTTTAAGGGACTGAGTCTGTGGCAGTTGGCTCCATGGCAGAAACATCATGGCAGAAGGGTGTGATGGAGTGGAGCTGCTCAGTGCATGGCAGCTGGGAAGCAAAGAAGAGCAACGGTGTTGGACAGGAAGGAAAGAGGGACCAGCCCTAATCCCCAAGGCCACACCTCTGAGACCCACACAGACATGACCAGAGTGTGTTTCACAGTCCCCTGGGAAGATCCTGAAGCTGGTCAAGTTGGGGTTCCATCCTAAGCTCCACTAAAATGTATCATGCAAGCAAGCATCCATTAAAGGTAAGCAAGACTGGCTAGATTAATAGCCAATGAAGTCAACTTTAGAACAAAGAAAATTACGAGACTGACATTTCACAATGACTAAAGGGTCAGTCCTTCAAAAAGTACTAGCAATAATGCATATATATATATATGTATATCAAACAACAGTTCTTTTTTTAAAATGTAAAGCAAAAACTGAGAATTGGCAGGAGAAATAGGTAAGTCCACAATTATAGTTTAAAACTCCAACATTTCGCTATGAACAATTGATAAGATAGACAAAACATCAGCAAGGACATAGAAAAATTCAACATTATCAAATAATAGAATCTAATTGAGGGCCCGGTGGGATGGCTCAGTGGTCTATAGCGCCTGCTTGGGGAAGCTTGGGTGGCTTCAGGGACCGCGGTTCGATCCCGGGCACCACATGCTATGCCAGCCCTGCCCTCGGGGCGGGCTAAGCCGGCCATAAAAATGAGTGAATAAACAAACAAAGGTTCTGAAACAAGAATAAAAATAATAAATAAAAAAATAGAATCTAATTGATACTTTTTATTTTAAAGAGAATTCTTAAAAATAATAAAAATGAAGGTCAGCCGAATAGCTCAGCAGACTAATGTACCTACTTAGGCAGGCTCAGCGACTAGTTCAATCCCTGGTGTGCCATGCCAGCTTCATCGCCTGGGTGCAATAAGACAGCCACTGAGATTGGGAGTGATGGCATGCACCTGTAGCCCCAGCACTTGCGAGGCTAAAAACAAGAGGATCACTGTGAGTCCGACCTGTGTAGTGAGATCCTATTGTCCCTGTACTAAATACATAAAAAAATAAAAAATAAAAATGATAGTTTCAAAACATGATGACAGTAAATAAACAGTGGTAGGTATATTACATATTGCTGTCTTCAAAGTCGTTCTTCAGATTACCAGATATTAGTATGTAAAACTGATCAAACAATTAGGCATAATTATTCCTTTCAATAAACCAATAAAGGTGGCATGCAACTGTGATCCCAGCACTTGGGAGGCTGGTGCAGAAGGATTTGTGCGAGTTTGAGACCAGCCTGAGCTACAAAAGTGAGGTCTAGGCCAGCATAGCGAGACCCTGTCTCAGAAATAAATAAATAAATAAATAAATAAACAAACAAACAAACCAATAAAAATTGGTAGTACAATTACCTTAGCTGTCTTGTGTGTATATATACCTATTTTGTCCCTTCCTTTTGTTTGTTTCTCCTTTTCCCTAACCCAGTTTCTCTTTCTTTTTAAGCAGTTTCTTTCCCTTTCACAATATCTATTGTATTTTTTGGACTTTCCTTATTCTTTCAACTTCTTACATTAGGGACACAACATGATGTTTGCACATGTGGGTCTGATTTATTTCACTTATGAATATAGTCTCCACTTGTATCCATTTACCTATAAAAGCCTTGAGTTAATCATTATTTGTAGTTGAGTAATACTCCATTGCATGAAGATACCACTTCTTTTTTTTGTCCATTTCTCAGTTGATAGATATTTGGGTTATTTCCAAGATTTAGCTATGACGATTATGTTACTACATACATGTGTGCACATATATCACCATGGTATGATGTTTTTAATTCTTCTGAAAAATACACGGCAGGGGAATAGCTAGGTTGAGCCGAACCTCTAATCCTGGTTCCATGAGGAGTCTCCACACTGATTTCTACAGTGGCTGTACCAGTCTGCACACCCGCCAACAGTGCAGAAGTGTTCCCCTTTCCTTACAGCCCCTCCTCATTTGTTATTGGTTGGTTGCTTAGGGGCAGCCATTCTTTCTGGAGTGAGAGGGAATCTCAGTGTTGTTTCAGTTTGCATTTCCACAGTGCCCCTAACTGATAGCAGCATATACGTTCTAAGTGTCCAGTGAGCACACCAGAATAAACCAAATCTTCAATTATAACATAAAACTCAAGAAATTGAAAAGAATTAAATCACTGTGAGTTCTCTGACCACAATTAAATAAAAAACTAAATGATGCCCTCTCCCAAGAGGTGGCTAAAGAGATATGGAGCTGCACTCTAGCCCAAATTCTCCACTGACCCCCTGGGAGTGCTTGGGGATCTCAGAATCCAGAGAGCTGCTGACTGCAGGTGACAGCCAAAGAGGTACACAGGACAAGCTCCTCACCTACTCTCAACCTAATTCCAGAAAATCCTCTTCTAGTTTAAGGAGAGAGGAGTCCATTACGAGAGAAGGTCACAGCTTTCTCCCACAGATCGCCCAGGCAAATGAGCAGCTAAGAATAGAAGCCACTCCCTGGTCATTTCAGCACTGAGTCTATTGGCAGGACCTTTGGCAAGAGCCACAAATGGAGGCAGCCTTACCTCAGGTGAATCAGGCAGATTCAGAAGGAGAGGACGATTCAGAAGAGAGTCCCTAAGACAATTCAGAAGAGCATCCAAGGATGAGTACTGCCTGTGACATCACTGTGAAAAACATTAAGCTTCCTAATTCAGAAGGTGGAGAAGGCAGGATTGAAGTTTCATGTAATCTAACATCTAAAAACAAGGAACTGTGAAATAAATTATGTAAACTGAAATATGCATCGGCCAGGGAGATAGTTCAAGGACCTAAGTGCATGGCAAGCGTGAGGTCCTGAGTTTGATCCCAATTACATACATACATACATACATACATACATACACATGCAATTTGTATTTGTTAACGCTATGAAAAAGACTGTCTTTGAATTTCTGTTGCTGACAGTACTCTTACACATTAAGACAGTGCCCTTACTTCAGACAAACCTACCAGTTTAAGCAGAGAACAATTCACAAAGTGGGTGGCACTGAAAATGGAAAGGGAGGCAGAGAGCTCCACCGTGTAGCCAGGCCAGCACGCCCTTACTGCTGCACACAGAAATGCCTTGACTAGGCACGCTGAGGGCTTTGCTTCGGTTGAGTGAGGTCTGATCCACTGTGGGCCTGGGATCAGCTGGAGCTCCACTGTTTATGTTTGGCTGAAGCCCAGCTACTTGTTATAAATACACAATCCTACTTCAGTTGTAAACGTTTTCTTTGTGAGTAGAGTTATAGACTGTGCTTGTACTGTGATTATACTTCTTGTTCTAAGTTGTACACAATAAGGTGACTCTAGTTAAAAACTTCAGATAACTAGAAGAATTGAAAGGCTTTACTGCAAAGAAATGATAAGTGCGTGAAATGACAGATACATCGCTCTGATTTGATCTTTACGTGGGTGGTTACAGATGACAAAGCGACACTTTGCACTCCATAAATTTGTACAAGTATGTGTTAATGAAAATAAGTAAAAAGAAATTTTAAATTAAATAACAACAGAAAAATGTCCAAACAATTAAACATCTAATAGTATACTTCTAAATGATTCACTGGTCAAAGAAGTCTCAGCTTAGATAAAAACTGTATTGAATTAAATAAAAATGAAAATGTAACAAAAATTCATGGAATAAAGCTAAGGTAGTGCTGAAAGGAAAAAAAAATTATATATAAATGCATACATTAGAAAAACAAAAAACCAGTCTGGTGAGATAGCTCCGTGGACTAGGCACCTGCTTCAGCAAATGCAGGGATCAAGGTTCAATCCCCTGCATCACATGCTGTACCAGCCCAACCCGCAGACTAACTGAGTCAGCCCCAGAGTCCAGGCATGGTGGCACATGCCTGTAATCCCAGCACTGGGATGGCTGAAAACAAAAGAATCACTGCAAGTCTGAGCTGCATAGTGAGATCCTGTACTAAATATATAAAAAAATAAAAAGAAAAGCAAAAAGCCTATAGCAATAATCTAACCCCCCCACACACAAAAGCTTAGAAAAGGCAGAGCAAAAATAATCCCAACACGAACACAAGGACAAAAATTTAAGAGTAATAGCAAAAAAAAATCAATGAAACTGGCAACAGAAAAGTAACAGAAAATTAAAACATCTGTCTCTTTCAAAAGCTCAATAAATTGGCAAATATCTAGCAAGACTGAAAAGAACAAAGGAGAAAGCAGTTTGCTAACATTGGGAATGAGACTGGCTGTAATTACAGAGCGAGAAGACATCAAAGAGATAATAAAGGCACACTACAGCCACTTTGCACGCATAAATGCAGCAACTTTGAGGAAGTGGGGTATTTCTTTAAAACATAAATAAACAAATCCACCAGGGCTCCTCCAATATAAAATAAATGATTTGTTTGCTCTGCAGTGTGGGGATTGAGCCCAGGGTCTTGCACATACTTTAGTTTTTTGAGACAAGGATCTTGCCATGAAGTTCAGGTAGGCCTTGAACTCACTATGGAATCAAGGCTGGCCTCAAACTATTGGCAGTCCTCCTCTGTCAGTCTTCTGAGTCCTAGGATTATAAGCATGCAACATTACAGCCAGCTACATGGCATTTTTAACATGACAAACCTGCAGAAATGAAGACTGGATTGGTGGTTGCCACAAAAGAAGGAGAGGGTGAGAGCAGGAGGGACAGACTGTGGCTATAGAGTGGCAACAGGAAGGGTCTCTATGGCAATGAGACAGTCTGTGACTGAACTACGTCTTTGCCAACATCCTAGTTATGATATGGTACTGTAGTTTTGTGTGATGTTAACACTGAGGAAAACTGGCACCTCCACAGTTTCTTACAATTGCATGCAAGCTTGCAGTGGACAGAGAGGCAGGAGAGGCTGAAAGACCGGGAGGCTGAGGCAGACAGAGACAGACGCAGAAGATAGATTATCTATTTTAAAAAACTTACTTTTGGGCCAGGGAGATAGCTCAGGAGGATAAATACCTGCCTGGCAAGTTCAGGGTCCTGAGTTCAATCCCTGGTAACAAAAAAAAAAAAAGCCTCTTTCTTTTCTTTTTCTTTTTCTTTCTTTCTTTTT
>PVJA010038004.1:0-20021 GCA_004027025.1 Myocastor coypus
AAAAAAAAAAAAAAAAAAAAAAAAAAAAAAAAAAAAAAAAAAAAAAAAGACTACTGAGGCAATACAAATAAAGGATAATCACAATAAACCAAACAATAAAGTAAAAAGTAAAATCATCTCCCTCTTAAAAACCAGAAAAAGGTAAAATGAAACAGACAAGTGTGACTAAAATTCCTCGGCTGTCTGCAGCTCTGTGGCGGTTTCTGAGTCAGAGCCCAAATTTGTGCTGGGCAACACTGCCGTGTAGGTCATAGGATGAGTGCTGGGCTCCGGGATGATCTTGGCCTTCGGATGGAGGGGTATGACCACACACTTCAGCCAGTGACTTTCTGGATGCCCCTCCGCTTTTTGCCTATGTCTCCCTACCCTGACTGTGTCTGCGCCACTCTCCCTGCTGCTGTGCTGCGCTCAGCCTGAGCTTGCTCCCTGCTCAGGGTAGAGATGGTCCTGACCGGCGCTTGCACAGCTCTGTCTCTCCGCTCTGCTGGCATGTCTCCCTCCTCCCTTTTGCTGCTGGGAGCAGGGTGCTTGAAAGCTTTCTGCCAAGGCACTGCCCTCGCTACTTGCATGTTAATAGTGCATTTTCTCAGAGTAACTGTAACGTCCTCCTACTCTGTTCCCCTACGTTGCATCTAAAACAGAGTCAACTTCTAACTAAGGATTTTACACTGCTTATTCCTCCTCAGAATAAAATTTTTGTTGTATTAAAGAATTTGCTGCTCATTAACAAATCTGGTTGTGCACATGTGCAATGCAGCATTCTGGGTGGCTGAGGCTGAAGCACCGTAAATTCAAATCTGGCCTGGAGAAACTAGGGACCTTAGTGAGTATCTCAAAAAAAAAAAAAAAACCACAAAAGAACCCCAAAATAACCACATAGGAAAGGCACAGCTAGAATGTCCCAAGTTGCATTACTGCTATGGAAAGAGTGGTAAAAACAATTCTTTTTGTCACCATTTTAAAGGAAAATGAGCATTTCACTGTTTCTCGTGTGTTTTCCTTTGGCACCAACTACACTTCATCCTGGCAAACTTAAGGGTCACTGCAAAATAAAAGAGGCCTCATAACCTCCTTGAGTAGAAAATTTGGGATACCACTGAGTTATAGGATGTTACAGCATAGGTTCCCTTATGTCCTGAGTCCTCACTGACCTAGAGGGGCTAGGGCCAAAATATTGGCAATTCTCGTAGCCCTTCTTTTTTCTCTAATTTTTGGCCTGTAAACTTACATTCTTAATCCCCAGAAGAGAAGCTTCATGATGCTATTACTCTATAACATAGGTACTTGAGCCTAACATCACTGTCTTTCTGAATATCAAACATCTTACACTTAAGTTGGGATCGGTATTTTCCATCAATCATTGATATTCTAATAAATCCTTATATAATGTCATGTAAACAGTTACACATGTTTATACAAATATTTAGAAATAACCTGTAAATCCTATGGCATTTTGCCTAGTCTCTTACTCTCACTTAATACCCTTCTTTGTTTTCTTGTAAACCAACCATTTACTTGAGAAAGAGTGTGTAACAGTAACTGAAATTACATTAGAAGCTGTACAAATCTAAAAGACAAGAATGGCAGGCATTCCAAACATAATTTTAGTGTTACCCACTGCTGTTTTTGTGACTCATTCAGACGGCTGACTCTTTCAACAGTTCTACAGAGCACTGTACATGCTTTCAAGGTAAAACCTGAGGGGATTTGAATGGCCTTGGGAGATACAAAAGTTACATATTTTGTTATACAGGTCTTGGTTTAATTTGCTCTTAACCACCCAGCAGAAAAGTTTAACCTCCAGGCATAAAACCTAAAGCTTCATTAGTATGCTGAGCTGTAAAAGGCTTAAATCAACAGCTTCCAACATTGCCATTTTTGCCAATAATCCATTGAAATTATGTAATACTGGACTATGTATACAACTACTTTCTCTTAGTTCAATGAAAAGAAAAATTTTGTACTAACAATGATTAGAAAAATTATCATGTCTACATCCTGTACTCTGTATAAGTACTATGAAGCCAACAATGTGTATTGTATCAATTATTGGGAATGGACTTCTAACATGTTTTTGAAATTATCACATTGTTATTCCTTGTTAAAAGTAAAAAAAAATACAATAAAGGAGGCATGCAAAAGATGTTTAGCCAGCTACTAGTAAAATAAGCATTCAGTGTTGGAGAGTCTAGTAGGTAGAAGACAGTGTACAATGAGAACAGAGCTATTTTTACCTTTGGTAGGCACTAGAACTTCAGCAGGGAGTACAATATCACAGGGGTGTCACAAGGAAGCATGCTTTTCCAAGGTAGAGGGAGAAAGCACAGTGTAAGCCTTTGCTTTTCCTATGACCACTAGAAATCACATCAGAACAACTATACCACAAAATTCTCCACCACAAAATTTTCCACTTTTCTACATAATTTGAAAAGCATGAGGAAAAGAGTAAGTAAACATGAAAATTCAAATTTTTCCTTCAAACTATTAATTAGGAGTTTAGGAGCTACCAAATAGCTCAGTGTATTAAAGCACCTGCAAGCAGGCCCAGGGCTGGGGTTTCAATCCCTAGGCCTGCCATGCCAGTCCTTTCCCAGGGTGCACTGAGATAGCAATTGAGACTTGGGTGTGGTGGTGTGCACCTGTAATCTCAGCTCTTGGGAGGTTGTAAACAGGTGGATTACTATGAATCTGATCTAGCAGTGAGACCCTGAACTCCCTGTAGACCCTTCCCTAAAATACAGAAAAATAATTATGAGTTTATATCCAAAAAAAGTACAGATACTATCAACCCAGGAACAAAGAAAGTTTTGTTTACTTTAAAAAGATTTTGTGCAGCTACCAAATTTAGTTAAAATTTTCTGCTTGCCTTGTGTCCAGAGGAAGTCATATACATTCACTCATATGCCATACAACTACAAGATTATTCTTGGTCTTGATTTTTGGATTTCAATATAGGACACAGTAGTAAACTGCTTACAGAGTTTACACGTGTTTAACAATATTTTACTGAAAATCAGGAACAACCATACAGCCAGTACATGACGCTTTTAATTCTCCTCAGAATGGAGGTATTAGTAGGTGGGAACACTTATGATTTCTTCAACTGTGATATTTCAATGAGCTTATAGTCAAATATAGTATATTGTGGTTCAATGTTAATTTGCCAAATACCTGTTTAACTGGCTAATTTTCTTGGATTTATTTATGAAGATGAACATGTTATAAATACAAAGCTGTGTACAATCAATGAATATTGTGGTGCGAGGCCAAATCATCCCTGTTTGGGTCTTTTGTTGCTTCATAAAATGTGTACAAATCTGACCTGGGCTTTGGAGTTATTTTACTCTTTTGGAAAAAAAAAAAGTATGTCTTTTTTGTAGGTGATTCTTTGCCAGAAATTAATTACTGATGCAACCTAGAGATACAAATTAGAAATCGTTATGCACAAGTTATTATACAGAGAAGCTTAACACCTTTATCTCCCATACCCCATGGACTGACCACGCAGTGCTCCTCTGTAGCACCTGATAACTCCACATTATTTACTCCTTTGTGCTAAGGTATCAGGAGTTGCAGCAAGATGTCTGACTGTTTGTGAGATATAACTCAATAGTTATTTTATTAGATCAAGATCAGAACTGTGAGGATCTTAGGAGGGCGGCTGTGTTTCCATGTAGATTCCCGTGTAGAAATGCATTGTGGAGATGACTTAAATAAACCCAATAGTTAAAAAAAAAGAGAGAGATAAGGAAGATAGTACAAGAGCCAGATTTTTACGTGAAATAGTCAGATGAAAACATTAATTAAACAACTGAGTCTTTGTGCAGAATCCATATATATTTGAATGAAATTGAGAAGAAAAATATCTATACTTGTTCAAAACCCACTTAATTATTTTTCTGAATAGTTCCAATTTAGTTGGTTGATTTCACAGATGCTGAGCCTGCAGATATGGAGAGATGACTGTATTCACGATGGTAGCTTCTGTCAGGGGAACCGTGAACTTGAGTATGAGAGAGAGAGAGAGACAGAGACAGAGACAGAGACAGAGACAGAGAGACAGACACAGAGACAGAGAGAAACAGAGAGAGACAGAGACAGAGACAGAGACAAAGACAGAGATGAGAAAGAGAGAGAATGTAGCCTCACATTATTGTATATGTTTTTGGAAAAGTTGTGTAGACTTAGCAAGTGAGCCAAGGTAAATCGATTTCTGAGATAATAAGGCTGACACTTTCTCCACATGATATGTATGCCAGCCAGCTTTACTGGTTTTAGATTGTTTAATTCCACTCCATAAGGAAATAGTGTGGTTAGTTAGTTGTCCATAATATTTTCCTTCCCATTTTTGTGCTTTGGGTAGAGGAAGCTATCACAGTTTTAGCACTCTTGGTATTTTCGAATGTCCAACACTTTTGTGGAAGTGCGGTCATGCTAGCCTTCACACTAGGATGCTTTGTAACATCACCAAACTTTGCCAACCAGATTCTAGTAGTTCCTCTACTCCAACTGCTGAAATGGTCTCAAAACTTTGTCACATGTCACGTTGGGAAAAAATCACCTCTAATTAAAGACGAGATTTTACAGAACCTAAAATTGGCCAGAAATGCAAGAAAATATGCGATGTTCCACATTTTAGCTAATTAAAAGATTTAGTCATCAAATAAAATTGTAGGAAAATATTTGCTTTGAAGAAAAAAATCTTTGAGTATTAACAAGTGTAGAGAAATCACGTACAGCTCCATTGATACCTTATTCTGATATTCTTTTGCCCAGAAGAGCATTCATTTATTTGTTTGTTTGTTTATTTTTATTTATACATTTATATATGAAGTCTTCTAGTTTATCATTCCTTATAGCTGAGTAATATTCCATTTTATGAAAGTAGCACAACTTTTTCAGCCACTCTTCAGCTGATGGGCATTTTGGTTGTTTCCAAAATTTGGCTATCAAAAATTGTGCTGCTATAAATATAGGTGCACAGATATCACTATGATATGACGTTTTCAGCTCTTCTGGGACAATTCCCAGTAGGGGGGAGAGCTGGATTGAATGGGATTTCCAGTCCTAGTTTTTTAAGATGGCTCCATAATGATTTCCATAATGGTTGCACCAGTCTGCATTCACACCAGCAGTGGAGAAGTGTTCCTATTTCGCTACAGCCTCTCCAGCATTTGTTGGCTGATTTCTTTATGATAGCCATTCTTTCTGGAGTGAGATGGTATCTAAGTGTTTTTTTTTTTGGGGGGGGGGCTTTTTGAGACAGGGTCTCGCTACGCAGTTCAGGCTGGCCTTGAGCTCACTTTTGTAGCCCAGGCTGGTCTCAAACTCGCACCTATCCTCCTGCCTCAGCCTCCCAAGTGCTGGGATTACAGGTGGGCACCACCACGCCCGGCTTCTAAGTGTTGTTTTAATTTGCATTTCATGAATGGCTTGCAATGGGAAGCATTTCTTCATATATTTATAAGCTTCTAGTCTTTCTTCCTCTGAGAAGTTTATGTTCATCTCGATGTCCATTTCTGGATTTGGTCTTTGAATTTTGGGACTCTGATATTTTTCAGCTCTTTGCAAGTTCTAGATGTAAGACTTTTGTCTGAATTCCTATCAGTTTAAATTTTTTCAAAATTTTGGGTTGTGTTTGCACTCTGTTGGTAATTTCTTTTGACATGCATAAACTTCTCAGCAATTGGAGGTCCCAGTTGTTGATTCTTCCAAGTGTTAAATATGCGTTTTGATTTTAAATTTTTTACAGATATTGTATTTTTTTACATTTTGCAGTACATGGAATCTTGGTGGATATCTATCTATCTATCTATCTATCTATCTATCTATCTATCTATCTATCACCTTCTTTATTTTTAATTTCCTTTTTCTTTTTTCTTTTTTATTACTTTTAATAAGAAGTAACAATGTGACAGTTTCAACACAAATTAGTACATTCCCAATAATTGATACAATGCATACTGTTGTCCTTCTAGTAGTTATAGTAAACACAGAGTGTAGACATGACAGTTTTTCTAATCGTTATTGGTACAAAAAAATTTCTTCTAATTTAACTAAGGGAACATAATTGCATATATAGTCCATTGCTCCATTATTGCACTGGGTTATTGCCAAATTAGGCAATGTTGTAAACTCTTGATTTAAGCCTTTTACAGCTCAGCATACTAATCCAGCTTTACGTTTTATGTCTGTGGTCAAACTTTTCTACTGGGTGGTTAAGGACAAGTTAAAGCAAGACCTGTATAACAAAACTTGTAAGTTTTGTATCTCCTAAGGTCAGTCAAATCCTCTCAGGATTTACTTTGAAACCATGTACAGTGCTTTGTAGAGCTGTTGTCAGTGTCAGCCATCTGAGTGGATCATGGTCATTGCTTGACCAGTTCACTTCTTGTGAAAGCCTGAGAGAATGTTTTTTTCTCTAGCTGACTCTCCTTAGGCACACTATTTTGTCCATGAACTCTTTGCCTACCCCAATGTCTTTGAGATTTCATTCTACTTTCTCATTAGGAGATTTAGTGTTTCTGTTTTGATATTTAGTTCTAAAATCTGTTTTGACTTTAGTTTAGTTCATGGTGGTATAACTGGGTCAAGTTTTAGTTTTCAGTATGTAGACAGCCAGTTTTTCCAGCACCATATGTTAAAGAATCTATGTTTCTTCCAGTAAACATGTTAGGCCCCTTTGTTGAAGATAAGGTAGCTGAATGTGTTCATAGTTGCTTCTGTAGCTTATAGTCCATTCCACCCATCCTCAGGTCTATTTTTTTTTTTCCAAATACCATGTGGATTTTATCACAGTAGCTCTGTAGTATAAATTTAAGATTTAAGTCAGGAATTCTAATAGCTATGGCCTTATCTTTGTTGCCCAGGATTGTCTTTGATATTTTATGTCTTTTCAAGTTCCACATAAATTTTTAGGAATGATTTCTCCAGGTCTGTGAGATATGTTGATGGTATTTTGATATGGGTTGCCTTAAATCTGTATAACAGTATGGGGAGGAGGGCCATCTTCATGATGTTGGCTTTTCCTATCCAGGAGCAGGCAATATCTTTTCTTTTACTGAAATCCTCTAGGATCTCTGTTTTCAGAGTATTGTAGTTTTCGTTGAATAGATCTTTTACTTTTTCAGTGATATTGGTTCCTAAGTATTTCATTTTCCGTGGTGCTATTGTAAAAGATATCATTTCTCTAATTTCTCTCTCAGTGTATTTGTTATCTGTAGAGGAATACTATTGAATTTTATGTATTAACTTTGTATCCTGATATGCTCCTGAATTTGAATATTAATTCTAGTAGCTTCTGGGAGTTTTTGGGTCTTTCATTTAGACTGTCATATTTTCTGCAAATAATGATTAACTTCTTCTTTAACTATTCTTATTCCTTTTATTTCTCCCTCTTGTCTAATGGCTCTAGTTAATGATTCCAGAACTGTATGGAATAGGAGTGGTGATAAAGCACATCCTTGTCGGCTACCAGATCTGAGAGTAACAGACTACAATTTTTCCCCATTTAGAATTATGTTAGCAGCTGTGTTGTAATAGATGGTTTTCATCAAATTGAGGTAGAGGCCATTTATTCCAATTTTCTTTAGAACTTTGAACATCAATGAAAGTTGGCCTTTTTCAACAGCCTTTTCCTCCTCAATTGAGATGATCATGTGGTTTTTGGATTTGGCTCTATTGATAGTGTATTACACTTATATATTCAAGCATGGTGAAGCATCCTTGCATTCTTGGGATGAATTCTACCTGGTCATGACATATAATTTTCTTAATAGTTTTTTGAATCCTATTTGCTAGGATTTTATTGAGGATTTTTGTATCTATGTTGATGAGAAGGATTGGCCTGTAGTTCACTTTTATAGTTGAGCATCTTTCTCTGATTTTGGCATCACTATAATTCTTGCTTCCAGGAATGATTTTGGGAGGATTGCTTACTTTTTGATTTCACTGACGAGTTTGAGGAGTATTAGGATTATATCTTCTACAAATTTCCTGTAGAACTTGGCTATGAATTCATCATGACCTTGACTTTTCTTTGTCATTAGGTTTTTTTTATTATTATATTTGGATTTTACTTGCGATTTTACTTTGGGTTACTGAGAATTCTTACATCTTCTTGATTCAGCTTTAGTAAATTGTGTCTTTCTATGAATTTCTGCATTTCATCTGTTTCTTCAACTTTGTCAGAGTAAAGATCCTCAAAGTAGCTGTTAATGATCTTGTGGATCTCCACTGGGTCTGTGGTAATGTAGCCCTTTTCATTCCTTATTGCTGGAGTTTGAGGTTTTTCTTTTGTCTTTTTAGGAGGTTAGCAAGGGTTTCATCAATTTTGTTTAATCTTTCAAAGAACAAGCTTTTTGATTCATTAATTCTTTGTATTGTTTTCTTTGTCTCAATTGAATTAATTTCTGCTCTAATCTTTATAGTTTCCTCCCATCTTTGGGCTTTAGATTTGCTTTGCTTTTCCTTATTTATTACTGTTCTACTTTCCTAATAGGTGAGTTCAGAGCTACAAATTTCCCTCTAAGAACTGCTTTCAATGCATCCCACAAATTCCAGTAGGTTTGAATTTTCGTTAAATCCTATCAACCTGCTTAAGCAATCTTAGGCAACTACAGCAACCATGGTTTGATCCCTGGTACCACATGCCATACCAGGCCCACCCTCAAGGCAGACCAAGCCATATATGTATATATATCCCGTTTGCAGATTGTCTGAACTTTAGACTATCTGCAAACAGGATTGTTACCCTTGCTCTTTTTCTGAGGTACTGGGGCATGTAGTATTATCTTCCATCCTTTGACTTTATATCTATCTATCGCTATCTCTATCTCTATCTCTATCTCTATCTCTATCTCTATCTCTATCTCTATCTATCTATCTAATCCTAAGTATTTCATTTCACATGTCCCATGTGCAGCTAAAAAATGTGTATTCAGAAGTAATGGGTGGAATACTCTGTATATCACTCTGTTTATGTTCGCTAACTCTAGTTGTTTCTAGTTCTGGTTCAGTTCTGCTACTTCTTTGCTAATTTTTTTGTCTAGTTGGCCTATCTTTTTGGGCTAAAGTGGTGTTATGGCCTCCTGTTTAGATTGTGGTATTGGATATTAGATTTTTTCATGTCCATTAAAATTTGGCATATATAGCTCAGTGCTTCTATGTTGGGTATTTACATATTTATTATTGTTACCACTTCATCTTGAATTTTTACCCTACTATCGTTTTCCCCTTTTTTGCCTGTGTTTAATTGGTTGCCCTATATGGTGCGTTATTTCTGTTCTCATTTGTGGAGTTCAGGTTATTTTGGTCTCTATCTAAAATATCTTCTAGTAGTCTAGGTTTGGCTTTGTCATCAAGGAATTTCTTTTGTTGTTCTTTGTCATGGAAGTATTCCACTTCTCCATCAAACTTGAAAGACAGTTTGACAGGGCATAGGAGTCTGGGTTGGAATTTGTTTTCGTAGAGGACTTGAAGCATTCTGCTCCATGCTCTTCCTGACTTCATGGTTTGTGAAGAGAAATCCGCCATTATTCTGATGGATTTTCCTTTAAATGTATTTTTTTTCCTCTAGCAACTTTTAGTATATTATTCTTCTGCTGGATTTCTGGGATCTTGATTGTTTTAAGTCTGATGTGTTTTTGTTGCATTAATGTTATTTGTAGTTCTGTATGCTTCAGTTACTGAATGCCAGGTTGTTTTCTCATATTTGGGAAATTTTCCTGTATTACCTCTGTCTGTATTTTTATATCATTTTTATTGACCCCCTTTTCATTGTTGCCTTTTAATCTCATGTTGTTCATCTTTGCATCAACTTGCGGATGTTGTGATTTTTTTTCCTACATCCTAAGTGTTTTTAAGAGATCCTTTCTTACCTTTTCATTAGCTGCGACTGTGTCTTCAAGATGTTAAACTCAATTGTCACTTTCAATGATATGGTGCTGCCAGATTGTCTTTGAGATTTTATTGTCCTATATATCTCTTTGAAACTGTTTCATGTGATTTATTTCTTTTCTATACTGCTCATTCAAGTATTCTATCATTTTTCTCTGCTCCTCTAACTTTTTGTCATTGTCTTCTTTAGAGGCATTTATTCATCATCTCATTATGGTTATCTTTTCTTTTTTTTTACTTCAGAGATTATTTTTAATCTGATTTCCTCTCTGCCTTTCTGCCGCTGTTCCTTTACTTCAGATGCTGTTAATTCTGAGATTTCTTTTGTTATGTCAGAGGTTATTTCTGATCTAATGTCCTCTCTACTTCTCTGCAGTTCTGTTTTTTTTTTTTGAGACAAGGTCTTGCTATGCAGTTCAGGCATCCAGGCTAGCCTTGAGCTCACTTTTATAGCCCAGGCTGGTCTCGAACTCACACTGATCCTCTGGACTCAGCCTCCCAAGTGCTGGGAGCAAAGGCCTGTACCACACTACTAATTGATGCATTTCTTTTTTTTTTAATTCAGAAGTAATTTCTTATCTGATTTACTCTGTACATTTCCACATTTGTTTCTTTACTTCAGATGCTATTAGTTCCAAGGTTTCAGCTGTGTGATCCCCAATTTCTTCTATGCTAATGTCTCCTGCATTTGTTCTGGGTAGTCTTGGACCCTAATATTGGATCTTGCTCCTTCCCTTTGTCATTTTGTATAGCCCTGTCCTCTGCCCTTTGTTGTAGAGCTCTGGTGCAGTTATGTGGTTAGCACTTGCTGGAATTCAGGTCCAAGCCAACCAAGTCAGAACCTGTCCAGATGTGCGTGACTGTGTCTGGCTGCTGTGCTTTGCTTCTTCCTGCTGCTGCTTGTGGAAGTGAGCCCACTGTCCTCTGTGGCAAAGTTTTCAGCTCTTGGATTGGCTGGTAGTGTCTGAACTCAGCCTCTCTGCAGAGAATTTTGCTGCAGGGTTCCACTGGAGGTCCTGGGTCTGGAGTCTGCAAAAGTCCTGACCCATGTGTATTCTAGTCACTGGACTCCAGGAGGAGAAGTGTCCAGTGGGTGCAGGCAGCCAAAACATCTCTATCTACACAAGTGTGCAGGTTGGTGAGCTCTGGGTGGGCAAGTAGCTGGTGGACATGGGTAGGAAAAGGTTGTTTCTGAATTTATATCTGCTACAGAATTTTAATTCTAGTTTTTTGTTACAGCATTCAATGTTATTTTAATGTTCATCATGATCTATCTTTTTTAGTTATGTAGAAGATTTATTATTTAATAAATAGCAAAATAACATATGTCAAAAATATTTTAGAAAAAAAATAGCTTGTAGTTGCACATTATAAAAGTGCTAGCAGCACCAATGTGTTCCTATTTGGGTGATTAATGCCATTTTCTATCAATTACATGTTATTTACTTATTTATATGTATTTAGGACAGCGTCCATAGGGTCTCACTATGAAAATCAGACTCATAGTGATGCTCCTGATTTCAGCCTCCCAAGTACTGGTGTTACAGGCACGCACCACCATGCTCAGTCTCAGTTGCCATCTCAGTGGGCCACTGGAGCTCGGCCAGTGCCACAGGCAGCAGATCAAACTCCAGCCCTCACTCTCTGACTAAGCAGGCACTTTAGTCCACTGAGCTAGTTGTCTGTCCCTCAATTTCATCTTAATAATTAAATACTAATAAATTCTACACCGCATCTTTTCTTGATGGTTTCTCTAAAGAATATTCATGTACATGTGTATCAAAATGTAACAAAAATCACAAATTATTTCTCAGTGGAATACTACACAAACATAGAGTTTTAGATATTATATTCATTGCTCTCTTCCTGACATTTCATGGAGTAAGGAAAAGGAACCAAGGAACATTAAGCAAAACAGATTTTTTAAATATATATATATATATATATATATATATATATATATATATATTTTTTTTTTTTTAAAGGATTTCTGCTGCTGATACAGTTTTCTAACCTCTAGACTAAGTGAAGTTCTTAGCACAAAGGTCATTCAGATCAAGATAAAAATTTTCCGAAGGTCTCTTAAGCTGTACTAAAGCATGCACTGGAATTGCTAGTTTTCATATTCCAGAAAATGTGTTAAAAATGATGTTTGCTTCTTAGGGAATCTGCAAACTATAGTGTAAAATCATCAGTCAGATTTCACAGCAGATTACATTGAACCAAGGGACAGCACTGCATACAGATACTGATTGCGAGGGAAGAATTCCAAGCCTGGCCTTGCATTTAAAATTCCATATTACATAATACAGAACTAGAGTTACAGAAATGATTAAGGTAGAGAATGAACCCTTAGAATGCTTTATGAAAATTTGCCTCAAGCCAGTGCTATGCTTAATATCACTGAAATATGGGCAAAAGCCTGTAAAGATTTTTAAAAAGCATAGAAATTTAAGTATGAAACTTTCATTTCAAGTTCAATAATCTGCCTGAGGTTTTGCTTGTAGAATTCATACTTGTAATTGTTTACAAAAATTCAGATAATTTTTAGTAATTTTTCTAGCATTCATATTTTTACTAATTAAAACCTAATTTGACAGGTTAACCATGTTTAAGAGCATCACACAATAACATTAATCATACTCATCGTGTTGAACAACTTTACTTTCTATTCCCAAAATTTTTAATCCCCAAATAGAAAGTCTGTGTTGATCAGGTGCTGTCCCTTCTTCTCTTCTCCTCTTAGAGGTTGGTGTGTTCTATAGGCTTTGTTTCTTTATAATTTTGGCTATTTAAGTTATTTCTGATAACTAGCATGATTTGAACAACACAATTTTTGTCCTTTCTGTCTGAGTATTTAAAAAATATGTTACTTTTAGGAGCAGTGTTAGATTTACAACAAGACGGAGAGACGACAGAAATGTTTCGTACTATCCCAGTCCTCATATTTGCAATGTGATTCTCACTATCAGCATTGCATACCAGAGTGGTACATTAATTAAAATTGATAACATCATATAGACACAGTGTAATCATCGACTATTCATTGCAATATCAGGGGTTATTCTTCATGTCATAGTCTCTATATTTGAGTCAATATATGCAGACATCTAACCTGTGTAATAGTGCTGGGTAGGGTGGTGACATTTTCCTACTTCACTTAATTATTTCTCTCACTTTTTTGTAAGCCATGGAAGCTGTGATATTTTTGTTATCCCTATAAATTTTTTTTCTGGTATATGTTGTGATTGGAAACAGATAATATGTAATCTCCCATGACTGGATTATTTCACTTAGTCACATGCTTAAGTTTCTTCTGTCTTTTCATAACTCAATAGCTCACTTTCTTTCAGTATTGAATCATAGCATCCTTCAATTATATTGTTTTTATTTTTCCAACCTGTTTAAGAAAGTCTTAGTTGGTTAAGAGTGTGTGTATGTCTCATGAAAACATCTGTAAACACCCAGTGAGCGAACAGGTTTCTCTTGTAGAGATAGACTTTGAATTCTTTGCATAAATATTAAGTAGAAAGAAAGCAGGAAGGAGGTTGATGCTGGAAAAGGAAGAAGCTAAAGGAGAAGGAGGTTAAGTGCGAAAGAAAAGGTGAATAATTGATGGCAAAGAAATAAAGGAGGAAATAGAAAGGATAGAATGAAAACAAGATTAAGAGAAAGCCAAAGTGGAACAAAAGAAGCAGTGAATGTATGAAAGAAGAAAAGAAAGCAGAGATAGAAGGCATATGAGACGAAGGGGGATAAAGAATAAATTTCCACTTTTGAAGCAAAAAAAAAATTATATGAGATAGGTGTGAGGTGAGATAGCAAATGATCCTGTCATGTTTAGATTCCCAGGAAAGTAAGAGGTAAACATCAAATTTTGATCTCTGTGAATAAAAATGATTTAAAGTATTTTTAGCAAAAGATCTTCTATGACATTGTCAATTCCCTTTGATTCTGGAAAAATTTTATTTAAAATAATCACAGGATAAATTTGTAAGTCCAAATTTTATTGATATAACCAAAGAGTGAGTCCATACTTAAACGTGAATATCTTCATGTCTTCTTGTAACTTTCCATTTAATTTACTAGCTTTTCAAACACTGGTGCTCTGAGTATGCTCTGTGCACTAAAGCAGCACCTGAAACACTACTATTTCATCAAATATACTCTGGAAAAATGAATTCATTATGGAGAATCTTTATAGTCAGAAGTAGATTAATATCACCCTTCCTATCAAGAAATATATATAATTGACATCCTTTTGATTTTAATATAACCACACATACAATTCTCTCTTCAATTTGTCAGTTGCTTGACATTTGTTTTTACAGGGCACTGTAAGGATACATTTATAAAATATTAAGTATAAGAATCAATTAGGAACAGAACATTTTATATTTTGTAAGGTAGTCTATATTTGACAGAGCATTATCTGCTTTTTAGGGAAAGCTGGAATTTTCTGTCATAGCAGAGAAATTTTCTTCCCACCAGGCACTGTGTTTTTTGTATGATTTCATAACTTATGTTTTGTGGCAAGCCAATGTATTTTCTAGAAGAAGTTAAAATAGCCATAGTCTTGAGGGGGGAAGATAATTATAATTTAGTAATTAGTTAACAAGTTCTTTAAAGGTTATATCAACACAAGACATATGCCTGAGTGAATGCCAGTCGCATGACAGGTTTTGAACATGATGACATTTAACTTCTGACCTATTCATTAAGAAGTCGAATGACTTTGGACATAAGTATATGTGAACATTCACAAAGGCTTCAGAAAGCCACCCGGGGCACACTAGTTAATAACAGGCCTTTAGGAGGAAGGCTCAAGTAGGCAACAGAAAATCACTAGCCACTTATTCCTTCACTGGAGTTCAGAGGCAGGAATTGAAGTTTACTCAAGTAATCTTTTAAATATAACAGGCAGCCCAGAATTCTGAGCTCTTAATTTAGATCCAAGTGAACATTCCTTCATTCTGTTTTATCACTGGCAGGACCAACAGCAGTAACATTAGCAGCAGTAGAAACATCAGTTTCTTCATCACCATAGATACCAGTAGGCATCCATTTTTTCCAGCTCCTTTTTAAGGCTTTTTTTTTTTTATAGTGGGCTTCACTAATCATAGAGCCACTACAGCAGACAAAATCCACTTTAATTTAACATGTTCAAACATAAGTTTATGCTCTTTTGAAAAATTAAACTGCACTAGGATCTACTGTCAAAGTCTTCCTAAATCTCATTGGCATAAATACCAATGTTCAATATCATCCATACCACATTACCTTCTGCATTTATAGCTGCATTTTATGGGGTACATATATAGTCTCCTAAATATTTGTAGAAGAGAAAGATTAAATTTAGAGGAATATCTTTAATTCTCCTATTCCTACCCATCCTCAAGTCTTAGGGATTATGTTTATTTTTAATGGAAAAAATGGCATCATTTTACAATGGTTCAAGAAAAGATGTTCTTCTCAGAATTATCTTACTTCTTTTTTTATGTACTTTATACATGGTCTACAGGGTCTCACTACACAAATCAAACTCACAGTGATTCTCCTGTTTTCAGCCTCCCAACTGCTGGGATTACAGGCATGTGCCAGCACGCCCAGTCTCAATCACTGTCTCAGCTGGCCTTGGGGGTGGGGCTGACATTACAGGCCCGGGGATCAAACCCGAGCCCCTATGTCTGCCCAAGTATACCCTTTAGTCTGCTGAGCTATCTGGCTGGCACTTTAAGTGAACTAATCACTTAGTAACTATCTTAGAAGTCTTATCATCATACGTAAATGAGAGCTACAAAAACAGGTAAAATACATTAATATCCTTATAATACAAAACACTGGAAGTGTATATTTAATGATTAAACTTAATAAGAGTAGCTGAGTTTAAAATAGTAATAATACATTGCATCTGTGGGGTGATTTCTTAATTTAAAAATAGTTGAACACCCACTTATTAAATATGTTAGGCTATATGAATTCTCCATTCATCCTCATGTACAAGTAACGTAACTAAGGATCAAAGAAATTAAGGAACAAAGCAACAAAAATTAAAATTAAAGAACTGAAACTCATCTCAGGTTATGAGTACTTGAAGTCCCAGGTTCTTGAGGAAAGAAATTTAACTCAGGTTTGCTTGGTTTCCTCATTCCACGTTGATCAGAGGGGAAAGGCAGTGCAGCTGAACACCTATGAACAGAGAATGAAAATGAGACTCTAAAGCATCCCATCTTGTCAGAGGTGATCAGGGAAGACTGGAGCATCCCATCTAAATCGTGTGAGGAAAGACCTTTCTTTGCAGTAAAACTTAACACAAGAGAGTTGGAGACATTTCTATCTTGATTATTTTCTAAACCTACAGGGCTCTCAGAAAGTTCAACATTGTCAAATATCTCATAATCTCTCTCTCTCTCTCTCTCTCTCTATATATATATATATATATATATATATATATATATATATATATCCTAAAAATGGTAGTTTTTGAGGAGCTGAGTATGCTGACACATGCCTGTAGTACCAGTGTCAAAGAAGCTCAAGCAGGAGAATACTGTTTGCCCAACCAACATCAGCTCTATAGTATGCTCAGAGTCAATGTACAGCCTGTACTTCAGAGCAAGACCATGTTTCAAAGAGTCAAAACAAATAAAAAGAATCGTTTTGTTTCTGTACATGAAATCTTCAATTATTGTCAAATTGCAAATAAATGCATTATCCTTTGTTGTTAATCTTGACCATATGCAATTGGCTAGGCTTTTAGAACTATGTTTGTTATTTAATATTGCCAGTAATGTATTCAGAAATCAGAAAATCTAAATGGGTACAACTTAATATTATGCTAAACATCTCCTTGATAGTGTTGTACATTGAAAAATGTTCAAGATCTACAACCCAAGCACATTATTTTCTGAGGCAAATATGAGTAGGTGGAATTGAAAATTGTTAATATATTTCTTGATGAACAGTGAAAACAAAATAACTGACGAAAAGTCAGAAGTAGATTTAGTAATATTTCAATTCAATTTCATGTTTTATATTTAAACGCAGTCAAGAAAATTGAAGGTGTTTATCTTAGGATCTGAAAATATTGTCAAAGTACCAAAAAGTCAATTATCGAAATGGTAAATCATAACTGGATATGGAGAAAACTACTTCCAGTATTCAGATGGGGGATGTGTGTAGTGTGTGCATGTAGTTAGTGTAAGTATACACATTGAAACTATCTATTTATCTAGTTATGTCATTTATATGAAAGTCATTGATGTGCTGATATCCTCATTAATGACAATGAAAATTTAAAGTCTGTTCATCTTTACCTGCATGATGATCATGAATTTAAGTTTAGAGAAAAATAAGAAAACTTTATGGAAGCACCCCAAATTTTAAACAATAGAGCAGAGATGGATATATTGGTTGTCTACCTTTAAGCCCATCGTCATTTGCATTGTTGCCATTTCCCCCATGAATCTTCAGGAGCCTGAAAAACAGTACCGATGCTCTCACTATGCAGAACAGAAGCTGAGAGTTGAAAGAGTATTTCTATTAGTTCCTCTCAGAGACAGAGGCCCACGGTTGTTCAAATGACATATTCACCCCCAGAGCCTTAGTGTGGGAAGACATGATGTATTACATTATTTTGACCAAATAATTGAACTGGGATGATGTTTGATTGAATGAAAAACTACACACAACTTTGAAGTACTGGAAAGTAAATGAAATAGACTAAGAACATTTTCAAAGAGGCAAAGATAAAGAAGAGAATGCAGGATGATGAGCATTAGCCAGAAGTTCTGAGGGCCAGAATGAAGAGATTTGATTAGCTGGCTCCAGGGAGAAGAAATCAATAGGTAAGGCAAGCTACTTGAAATCGTGAATTGAGGGAAGTCCAATTTCACTCTGGGATAAGAACGGCATTTTTATAGGCTCATGCATGCTCTTTCCAGAAAGATAGGCTTACAGAAAAAATTCTCAAGTTTCCAATGATTTCAGAAATGCCTACTTTTAAAAATAAATATAGTGTGTATTTAAATGTAAAAATAAAATAAAAAATATGAACATAGGACTTCTAAATATTTTTAATATTATTAAAGTGGTATGGACAAAATGGTCCAAAAGATAAAATTGAGGAGAGATGGATGAGTCAAATGAATATTGACAAAGTAAGAGAAAAATCAAGGTTAAGGATAATTAAGCAGAATTAAATTATAATGGGCTGTCCTATGGCTTCAAACATTAAAAGCCAAGTGGCTCTCAAAAAATCTTTTTTTTTTTTTTTTTTTCAAAAAATCTTTATTTATGGATTTTGTTTTCTTTGACCTCGGTAAGGACTAATTTGACATGGGCTATTATTTCATCCTCAAAGTGCAGCTATGAAAATGAAAATGGAAACAAATATTCTAGATAAATGATTGTTAAGTGACCAGCGAAATGTTCTATTTTTTTTATTTTTTTTTATTTTTTTATTTTTGGTCTTTTTGAGACAGGGTTTCGCTATGCAGTTCAGGCTGGCCTTGAGCTCACTTTGGTAGCTCAGGCTGGTCTCGGACTCACACCGATCCTCCTGCCTCAGCCTCCCGAGTGCTGGGATTACCGGCGTGTGCCACCACACCTGGCTGAAATGTTCTATTGCTCATGCACAAAATAATGGATTCATTGTCAAAGGATAGAGGACTTAGAAAGGCAAAGCTGATGCTCTGCCCGATGGCCGTACACCAATGTCTGTGACAACTCTTGAAGTTAATTATCATGTTAAGGTATTGCTTCCATGTTTGCACATACTCCCTGCCAGAGCACTGAATAAATATCTCCAAAACAGCTATTTCATAACTTTCTTATACTGTGAGAATAATTTTGATAAAATCAAGATATTTAAAAACACCGAATTAGTTTTATTCATTTCGTTTCAAACCACAAAATGCCAGTGACTAGGCCAAGAAAAACGTAAATGTTGAGTTTTCTCTCCCCACCCCCTACAGCTTGCACAAAAGATTGCATTTCAGAGTAACGTTCATAGCCAGGCGTGGTGGCTCACGCCTATAATCCCAGCACTCGGGAGGCTGAGGCAGGAGGATCGGTGTGAGTTTGAGACCAGCCTGGGCTACAAAAGTGAGCTCAAGGCTAGCCTGAACTGCATAGCGAGACCCTGTCTCAAAAAAAAAAAAAACAAAAAAACAGAGTAACGTTCATACTCTTGGGTATTTTATATTCACATAGAAGAAACTACCATATGCTTTACATTAATGTTTGTGACCTACAAATATGTTTTCATATTTTAAATTGTTCTTTGGGCATTTAATTGTGCATGAATTTAAAACAACTTTAGTTTCCATTAAAAGGATAACTTTTGGGTGATTATTATGCCACATTCCCTAGGAGGTTTAGAAGTGTTTTAAATGTTCATTAGCAAACGTGCACATGTAAGCATGAATTTCTTCGTTTTTCTTTTTTTTCTATTAATTTATGTACTCATTTGACAGAATTGAAAATATTATTGTCTGGATCTGTGTTCTGAACTGTAGATTTAGTAGAAAATGAAAAACATGATCTAGTCTTTCTTAATGATTTGTAAAATGGATGATTTAGGTAATAAATCAATGACTATTTCATTTATGTTCTGTAAGGCTTTAAGAGAGATAACAGGCATAACTAAAATGCCATGGCTAACATCAGCTGGCACGGTGACTTGATCCCTGGACGATACAGGCTCCACAGTATTTTGAAATCATTTAAGACCTTCATGCTGTATTCATAGTACTATTTCCTTAATTTAGACTTGTTCTAACCTTGGTGGTCAGAGTTTATGTTGAGCATCTGTAGGAAACAAAAATTTAATCTCAATTCAGAGAGGGTAGAAAATAATTTGGGTAGCAGCTTTCTTGTGTAGTCATTTTAAGAGAAACACAGGAAGAGTTATTGGGAAAAGTTTCATTCGAGAAAAATAACTTTACTTAGAGCACATAATTGCAGAGATAAACTGCTTCTTTAGCGTTGCAAGTGGCTGATTTCATCCACAGCAGCAACAACCAAAAGATGAAAGAAAGCATCACTTTTATTGGGGGTGAGGACAAAACTCAAATAACTCTTTGTTTTCTCTCCTCTCCTCTCCTCTCCTCTCCTCTCCTCTC
>PVJA010038005.1:0-20007 GCA_004027025.1 Myocastor coypus
TTTTGAGACAGGGTCTCGCTATGCAGTTCAGGCTAGCCTTGAGCTCACTTTTGTAGCCCAGGCTGTTCTCGAACTCACACCGATCTGATCCTCCTGTCTCAGCCTCCCGAGTGCTGGGATTACAAGCGTGAGCCACCACGCCTGGCTCCCTCAGTGGTCTTAAAGCGCCTACTTAGGCAAGCTTAGGCAACCACAGGGACCGAGGTTTGATCCTGGCCCCACATACTGCGCCAGTCACACCCTCAGGGAAGGCTGAGCTGGCCATAACACACATACATACACATACATACATACATACATACATACACATTTTTTTTTTTAAAGGAGATACAGGCGAGGATGCATTAATTGGTAAAGCAAAGTGTCTGTGAAGAAAACTATTTGATCCCAAGGAATCTCTTTTTAAATCTCTATTCATTGTACTTCTTAGTCATTAAATGGGAGCACAGTATTTGAGGACCTGCTGTGGCCTAGTCACTAGTGTGGGTGCTCAGCCCTCCCTCCATGGAAGGTAAATTTCAAAGGAGAATGAAGAAAGAAAACAGAAAGTAAATGTATAGGATATCAGATAGTGAAACACATGGTGGAGAAAAATGGAACTAAGAGAATGAGGTTGGGCAGAAAGGCAGGGCTTGCTATTACTTATTACCTTGCAAAGTGTCTTGAACAAAGTGACGTTTCAGCCAAGAGAGCTGCATGAGAAAGATACAGATACCTGCAAGAAGTGTTCCGAGAAGAAGAAATACTGTTCAGATATGCTGAGGTCAGGTTTCTACTGTGCTCCTTGGGGGAGCTCCACTATAACTCCGTCTCTTCACCTGTACACACAAAACAACTGCATACAATATGCCAGTGACTTTTTAAGTTCCCTCTCCCAACTGTTGCTGTAGCAGTTTAACTGTTGTCTCACTCTTCTCTGACTCCACACCCTCATGTTCTTAGTACTTTAAAAATGTAAGTTACTAATTTTTGCTTAAACTTCTTCCATGGCTCTCCATTATCATCTCCTGGAATAAAATTGAAACTTGTTGGTGAAGCCTTTTGCCTGCCATTGAATTTCATCTCTTACTACTTCACCCTTAGTTCTGTGCTCCAAGGTTTTAAATATGTGGATATTCTCCCTTAATTCCCCATATTTACGTATATTGAAACTTTAGTATAAGTCATGTAGTTATTTTTAGTTTTAGTCACGTAGTTAGTTATTTGTAGTTATTTTAGATCTAATGCTTTCTTTATCTTTAAAGCCTGCATATGTTGTGTTTCTCCTAATACTCGGTTCCAGTTATTTCCTTGTCTGTTTCCCACTAGACTGTCAATTCACTGAGGGCACAGATGATCTCTTTTCATTCCTGACCTAGCATCTGGCATAGTACTTTATATTCGCTTCAGTTAAAGTCCATTGCATGAAAGGATAAACTTTTTTCAATTACTTTTCAGATTCGATACATTTCTCAGACTCAAGGTTTACCAGGAGAACAGCTGTTAAATGTGGGTACAAAATCCACAAGGTTTTTTTGCAGAGAAACAGACATGTCTCATTCTGGTTGGAGATTAAAGGTAATTGATTAAAAAAAACTTTGAAAAAGTTTTCTAAGGTACTTCATATGGATACTAGCTTCTATGCCTGTTTTTATTTTATCACATTTTGTCTTTCTGAATTCTTACTTTTGACCTGTCTTCAAGAATGTCTTCTTAAAGGGTCCACCAAATAGCTAAGTGGATTAAAGCACCTGTAAGCAGGTGCAGGAGCTGGGAGTTCCCCTGGGCCTGGCATGCTGGCTCTGCCCCCACCCTAGGGCACACAAAGACAAGGGGAGATGGCCACCTGTAATGCCTGCCCTTGGGAAGCTGTAAACATGTGGATCACTGCAAGTTCAGTGTAGTAGTGAGACCCTAAACAACCTATAGACCCTTCCCTAAAATACAAAAAAAAAGAATGTCTTCTTAGAATAATTTAGCTAAAAGCCGGGTGTGGTGGCGCATGCCTGTAATCCCAGCACTCGTGGAGGCTGAGGCAGGAGGATCAGTGTGAGTTCAAGACCAGCCTAGGGTACAAAAAAGAATAATTTAGCTATTTCCTAATCTATGACATACTTAACTCATTAAAAAATTTTTTTTCTGTGTGGCACTGGGTAATTAACCCAGGGTCTCAAGCATGCGTAAGGCAAGTGCTGTGCTAGTGAGCCACACCCTAAAGTGTTCTTTAATGGGTTTCAGATTTAATGTGTGTAACTGCATTTGTGTCCTGTGTTTATTTTGTGCTCTCAGTTCTACATTATTAAGCTTTATAGAATAAGAATAGGATCCAGCCACTTACATAATCCATATGCACTAGAATCTTTTGGGGTTCAGTTTGTCCTCAATAATGAAGTTTGTAATTATTTTTTTTTAAAAAGAGTTTGTTATATATGTAATGTTTCCTTTGCCTGTATTGACTTTTCCTTCCTGGGCTACCCTTTGTACTTTTTAATCAGGTTAGAGCATATACCTTAATCTCTAAAAGAACTATAGCTTCTGGGAGGCTGAGGCAGGATGATTACAAATTTAAACCAAGCCTGGGGAGACTTTATGACTTACTGAGAGCCTGTCTCAAATTTTTAAAAAGGCTGGGAATATACACTGTGCAGAGGCCCTGTTGAATCCCCAGGACTGCCAAAAAAATAAAACAAATTTTTTTGAGAGTTACTCTTTTGAAACTATTCTTGCCTGAGAATATTTGATATTTTAGACTGAATATGCCAGAATTGAAGAAGTACGTGTGTACAAATGGTGGGCATTGATATGTATTATTTTCATCTTTTGTGTATATAATTAGACACTGGAAGAACATGAAGCAGAAACAGGAATGAAATCTAAAGAAGCCAGAAAGTACATATTCAACAGTCTGGATGACATAGCGCATGTGAGTATCCTAGTCACATTTGTCAATCCTTTGTGTTTATAGTAGTAGACTGGACTAATGAGGATGATAGAGCCTGTTAGATTATAGAGAATACTTCTATGTTTAGGTCTTTAAAATGAAATTGACTCAGAGTTTGTAACCTTTGAGGAGCTAAATTGCCTTTGTCTTTTATCAAATATTTTGTTTAGTTCATTTAGTTGTTTTTTTTTTTTAATATTTAAAAGGAAGTATCCTAGCATACAAACTTCCTTTCTCTGTATGTCATTAGGAGTCACTATCTTTAAAATAATTTCCTCTCTGCTTTGGATCTTATTTGGTACCTTGAAATATTTTGAGGATTATTTAATTTCAGTTGTTTTTTCTTTCAAAATAATTGTTCCCTAAAACTATGAAATTTTTAACATAGCCCACTTTCTATGGCTTGCTTTGATATGATGACTTGAAACTTTGATTTCTCAGGTGAACACAGTGATGGATTTGGAAGGAAGTGATCTTTTGGCTGAGAAAGCTGATAGAAGAGAATTTGTTAGTTTGTTGAAGAAAATGTTGCTGATTGATGCAGATTTAAGAATCACTCCAGTTGAGACGCTGAACCATCCTTTTGTTAATATGAAACATCTTTTAGATTTCCCTCACAGCAACCAGTATGTCACCTTCTAACCTTTTAAATTGGTTCTTGAAAAATAAAGTCTATAGAAAATCAGTGTAATTTTTTTGTTGAATATATGTAAACTGAGCCAAAGGAAATTGAGCTAAGTAGGCCAAATTTACATTTAATAATAGGTGACAGATTAGAACTAGAACACAAATCTGAATTCAGTCCAATGTTCTGTCTTTGAAGTACCATGCTGAAAGTAAAAGAGTAAGTGGTTTTATTTTTCAAGACATTCTTGCCTAACAACTGCAGATGTATGGAAGGGAATACTATACTTTGCTCTTCCAAGTCACATTTCATTTTTCATAGGCCTTTTTAGTTCTGCTTTCTTTTGAGTCCTGGAGCTTACATTTTCTTTTACACCTTTTGCTTTCTACTTTTCTCCTCTTATTCTCTGGATTATTCTATGCATTCTGGAAGGGAAACAGCTTTTTTTATAGATCAGTAGAAAAGAATATCTACTGAAATTAAAGACTTTATCAGAGTCTTCCAAATTTTCTTGAGTTCCAGACCTCTTCTTTTTTTTTTTTTTTTTTTTTTTTAATGGAGAAAAGGTAGTAAAGTAAATGACTTGAAACAACTTTATTTATAGTTTTAAAAGAATAAATGAAGGCATAGCGATAATATTCACTACAGTTGAATAGTCCTGAAAATTGATTTTTTAAAGTCCAATTACATTTCCTCACAAACACTTGAAAATATCCTACTAGTATTTGTAAACAGTGACTTTTGAAAATAACATAACTATACTTGATACGAATAATTTAGTGATGTGGACAAAATTATTCAGGTTGTAAGGATGATAAAATCATTGTTTGCTAACCAAAGAATGCTTATGTTGCTTTGCTGTCTTAAAAATATTGCATAGACTTTCATTTGCTTTGAAATTCAAACATTTCATGAAAGTTTTCATGTTAAAAGAATATATTATAAATAGATTAAGTACAAATCATAGGATTTAGGTTTTCAAAGAATTTTAGGTTTTCAAAGAATTTTACATATTAAGATACCTTTCACTTTTTGTTTTGCAGTGTAAAGTCCTGTTTTCATATTATGGATATTTGTAAGTCCCATCCAAATTCATGTGACACAAGTAATCACAATAAAACTTCACTTTTAAGACCAGTTGCTTCCAGTAGTACTACTACTCTGACAGCAAATTTTGCTAAAATTGGGACATTAAGAAGTCAGGTAAGAACTTGTAGTACTTAATTCTTTGTAAAAGTGTTTTTTTTTTTTAAAGAATTTTTTTGTTTATTATTTTTATTCTTGTTTCAGAACCTTTGTTTGTTTATTCACTCATTTTTTCCGCCGGCTTAGCCGCCCCGAGGGCAAGGCTGGTGCAGCATGTGGTGCCAGGGATCGAACTGTGGTCCCTGAAGCCGCCCAAGCTTCCCCAAGCAGGTGCTTTAGACCACTGAGCCATCCCGCCGGGCCCCTGTAAAAATGTTTTTGATTGCTTGTTTTGCTGAGCTGTACAGTTTTATGTTGGTAGTTAAAAAGTGTGGTGCTGGTGAGGACTCAGTGTGGTTATTCCAGTAAACCTTAAACTTCAGGGTGACAGTTGGAACATATCTGTTCAAATTCTCTTCTTCCTTTCTTTTTTCATCCTCTTACTGTTTTCTACCTGCAATTCTATGCTGCAATTCTACAGAATTAAAACTTAATAAAATTAGACTTCACATTTCAGTTTGGCCAATTTTTATGTTCGTTTTCTGGTCCATTTTTATTATAGAATTATGATTTTTAAGAAATGCACACTGCGTATATTGTAGCAGTTGGAAGATTGCTCTGTATAATGTGCAGTATGTTGATTGTTTCAGGCATTAACTACATCTGCTCATTCAGTTGTGCACCATGGAATACCTTTGCAGGCTGGAACTGCACAGTTTGGTTGTGGTGATGCTTTTCAGCAGACACTGATTATCTGCCCACCAGCTATTCAAGGTAATATTTCATTTAAATTGTACATTAAATTTAGGCACACATTCTATTATTATTATTATTGTGTGTGTGTGTGTCCATGCATGCATGTATATGTGCATGGGTGCTCATATGATGATAGCAGGGGATGAACTCCAGCATCTTTATACTGAACTATATCTCAGCCCTTTTCTTGGAAGAAGGTCTTGCTAAGTATCCAAGTTGTTTACACTGGGCTCAAACTGGCGGTATTGCTGCCTCAGCTTCCCAGTGTTCCAAAATTAAAGGGGTACACCTCAGCACCCATCTATCTATAGGTTCAATATTTTAAACAAATTTAAGCATCTGTTCTTTCTTTCTTTCTTTCTTTCTTTCTTTCTTCCTTCCTTTCTTTCTTTCTTTCTTTCTTTCTTTCTTTCTTTCTTTCTTTCTTTCTTTCTTTCTTTCTTTCTATGGCTGGCTCAGCCTGCCCTGGGAGCAGGGCTGGCACAGCATGTGGTGCCAGGGATCGAACCATGGTCCCTGTGACCGCCTAAGCTTTTCTAAGCAGGCGCTTTAGACTGCTGAGCCATCCTGCTGGCCCCAGCATCTGTTCTTTAACAATGGCATGTTTTAAAGGTATATTTGATTTTAATTTAAGGTGTTCTGTAGCCTTTTAGACAAGTGATACTCATTTCTTGACTGGAGCCTGTTTGGCATCTACTTTCCAAACTAAGGCATTTGTCTTATTAAACATTGTCTTCACTCAGTATATATGACCATAACTCAAGATAGGATAAAAAGTCCATGTGGTGCAATCAGATCTGAATTGAGATTGGTAATGAGTGGAATAGAATATTCTAGCATACTGCTTGCTCCAGAAATAGCTATGAATTATTAAGCTGTTCTGGCAAAAGAGGTGGCTGTAAGTAGCTACAGGTGCTGTAGCTTGAGGTAATCCAGTGGCTGGGGCAAAAGCCATAACCATGGGGGTTCTGGAGATAGCTGACCATTCCCAGTAAAGTGCTGAGTGAGTGAGATCTCTGTCTTTGTCATTATTCAGTGTCACCTTAAGACTGATGAGCTTGGAGAAGTCAATATACACAGTGCAGCTATGCATTACAGACAGTCTAGCTATTAGAGCCATTTTGCCACCATTTTGCCTTACTTTAACTAGGCTTGAAATTGATCATTCTTTGTAAAGGTGATGCTCTCCAAGATCGTACCAAATTTTTAAAATTTCTGATGAAGAACTTCCAGAGGAACAGGGTAAAAGAGGTTTTCAGTAATAGCTATGCTCAGGGCTATGCTCAGGTAGAGTGGTGCCTCCAGGTTTCCTGCCTTGACAGTCTGTGAAGCAGCGTGGGCTGTACTTGGTTAGGCTGATTGTCAGTCCGTAAGTTTTTTGTGATGGGAATACCATGTGTGAACAGACTCTTCAAAGATGAGGACCAACAATGGTATAATAATTCACCATGGTAACAGCAGCTTCCTCAGAAGCTATTTCTAAGAAAGCCATAACTTTTTCCTTTCAGTATTAAAAGATTACTTAGCCAAAAGGAGACCTAATGATAGAAAATTCACAGCAGTGACATTACATGGGATTTTGTGAACAGAGAGACATGGGAAGGCAAACAGGGCAATTTATTTCTTTTAAATATTCTCTCATTCCCAGCTATAGGAAGAGTAGAATTGATCATAGTAAAAGGTCTGTCTGTTAGTGACCCCAGAAGAAAGAGGCTTATCAGATTCTTGGGGTTTAGTCCTTGATTCCCTGGGTCCAAGACAGAGATGAGGTGGTCGAGAGGGTAGTGGAACAGGGCTGTGTGATGCATGGCACGGGGGTGTGTGCCCAAAACTGATCTTTTCAGGTAGCAAAGTTAGTAGTACATGTGCTGGCAGGGATATGAGCATCTACTAATATAGTGTCTACCTTGGAAGGGAAGCCTTTCTCTAAGGAATCTCAGCATCTAGAAAATCCCAGTATTAAGCTTCGTAAGCCCTCTTCCTCATATTGCCAATGTATTTATAAGAAACATTTAATGTAATATTTAACTTGACAGCTGTTAGGTTAATAGTTTTGATGTCATAGTTTATATTTTAAAATTTAAGTTTTGGGTCTAATCCTTTTCACTTAGTTTTTATTTTACTTTGAAGCTGTGGTGTCTAGGTCATGCACATCAGGTATTATAGATAATACATGTATAATGCACTATATAGATGCTGGTATATAGATAATATATCTGTAAGGTTGTGCATATTTAAAAGATATTTTGGTATAAGAAATTTAAACTTTCATTTAACAAATCTGAGTGTAAGTTGTGTATATGTCAAGCAAGCGCTTAAAATTATTTAGCAAGTGAAGAGTTAGTTCATGTTCTCTGGGTGAAAAGTATTTCATAAAGTAAAATACAAAAATAAATAAATAAATAAATAAAATTAAAAAGAAAAATAAATAAAGTAAAATACATTCCAGCAAAGTTTTCCTCCTTTGTAATGAAATCTTCATAAGCTGTTTGTGCCTGGTTCTTTAATTATTAGAGTAAATTAAACAAAGATAGTTTTAGCTAAATTTATAACTGTATAAAAACTTGAAATCTTAACACATTTTTGAAAAAGTTAAAGGAAGATTCTTTTACCACATTACTTATGGAGAAAATTAAAGGGCAATACGTTTTTTGTGTTTGGATTTGACCTTGCTTTCATTATTGTCCAGGTGAGTTTCACTTCTTTTCTCGAAGACCTTACTGGGCTATATCAACACTGCCTGGGGGGGTGCCTATATTCTTTTTGGAGAATTTGCTCCTTAAGACATACGTTTTTGGATAGAGTAAGATCAGTTAGAAAAAAACAATTCTGGATTTTTGTAAAGCTTAATTTATGCCTACCTCTTTAGATAGAATACAGAAAGTAGAAGAATATTCTAGCATGGAAATAAAATTCCCAGTATAGAAATTAGACAAAATAAGCATTTTTGTTAGGATTAACACTTACACTTGTGCAGTAAGAAATTCAAATTGTTTTTGAGTAGAAACAAATACTGTATTTTTTACTTATGACTTCAGTTCGTGCCCAGTGTGACTTTCACAGCAGTGTACCACACAGTAACATTTTGAACAGTGCCAGCCTGCACATACCATAGTGGTCCCTTAAAGATTATGTTGCCTTACCTTTATGTGGTAGTATACTCTGGGAGGCTGGGGCAAGTTAGCGACTTAGTGAGACTATGTCTCTCAATAAAATACAAAAAAGCTGAAGATAAAGCTCAGTGCAGGGGCTCTGGATTCAATCTCTAGTATTCTTTAAAAAAAAATCATATTGCTAATGTGATGTGTCAGCCATGATTATATAAGCATACTCTATACTATTCGTACAATTGATGAAATCACCTACAACACATTTTTCTCAAAATATACACATTTAAGTGATGCATGCCTATATTTAATCTCTCAGTCCCTATGAAAGTGACTGCTATAATAGTTTGGAATTATGATACAGTGAATTCAGTATATTGCTGTCTGATCTTGAGTTGTGTCCTTAGAATCTTCTTAGCTAAAGCCTTAGAGTTAGGTGTGTACTATATCTTAGCATTCTAAGATACAATATTTGTAGGTGATTTGAAATACATTGATCACAAACATTAGCAGTGATGGGAGTGACAGGGCTGGAAATCCTACTTTTTAGTTCTCCTAGTACGCAAGCAAAATGGTAACATTTTAGATGTCCAGTAGCTCTCAACGGGGAACCAGTAGTCCATTAAGCTATAGTGGGCAAAGTTTTGTTATATTACCAAGTTAGGTAAAATAGTCATTTTTTTTGCTTGTTCTTTGGAGATGAAAATTTATGTACTATTAAAAAATCCGAAAACCCTTTATTTCCATCCCTTATGAAAACCACAATGTATAATGTGATGCATCTCTCTTTCCTGCCACAATTTCAAAGAAGAAACTATTAATCATAGCTAAAAGTTTGTATGAAAACATTTACATGCTGTGTTATCAGGATATTAAGCTAGATTAACCTTTATAGATCGTGGAGGCATAACTGAAAAGAAAAGAAAACTATAGTAACAAACTTCAAGAAGACATGAGAAGTTTCAATAAAAATAAATGATTCTGGTTTGGAACATATTTTTTTTAAACAGAAGGAATACTTTTATAATAGTTTCTGTGATCATGTATGAAAATAGATAGCAAACATTCTAGTTCTCTAATTTACTTTTGTTGTGGTCATGAGAATTTTTTGTAGGAAATTATTTTATAATGTCAATTAGAATTTAAGTATTTCTCTCCATATATGATAATTTTATAATTTAAATCAGAGAAAAATCCTTCTTATTTTTACTAGATGACTTTTATTTCACAGGTATTCCTGCAGCACATGGGAAACCTACCAGTTACTCCATAAGGGTGGACAATACAGTTCCACTTGTAACTCAGGCCCCTGCTGTGCAGCCACTACAGATCCGACCAGGAGTTCTCTCTCAGGTTGGTCATAATTCTTTTTTTTTTTTTTTCTTCACATATTCTGACCTCTTTACATATAAACAGAGGTCCTGATCCATGTGTCATGTATCAGCTTGTGCTTTTGGGAAGTAATAAAAATGACTAGATGAGTACCCAGTCCTTTCATAGGTTATTACCTTTACTTTAATTTGGAGGTTGAGAAGTATTGTCTGTAACATAGTTGTTTTTTCCCTGCCTGTGGCAGACCTGGTCTGGAAGAACACAGCAGATGCTGGTACCCACCTGGCAACAGGTAACACCCATGGCTCCTACTTCTGCTACACTAACTTCTGAAGGTGTGGCTAGTTCACAGAGGCTTGGAGACTGGGGGTAAGTTAAAAGCAGAAGTACTTGTGAATTGTCTCCAAGGTAGATCTTGATAAAGAGATTCAATTTATCTCAACTTTCTCTCTAGGAAAATGATTTCACATAGCAATCATTATAACTCTGTGATGCCGCAACCTCTTCTAACCAATCAAATAACTTTATCGGCCCCACAGCCAATTAGTGTGGGCATTGCACATGTTGTTTGGCCTCAGCCTGCCACTACCAAGAAAAATAAGCTGTGCCACAACAGGTTGGTATTGGTACTATCCTCTGCATTTTGAGAATTAGTCTTTAAATAGAATTTTGCATGTCCACTAAAGGGTCACGCTGTTGTATTCAAAATGGCCTCTAACAGCTTTGTCACCAACACTAAGCGAGCTCCCTTCTCAATTTCTCAGAGGTATTTTGGTAAAACTAATGGAATGGGAGCCAGGAAGAGAGGAAATAAATGCTTTCAGTTGGTAAGATTGTCTTTATTGCCCTTTTGATTTATTTCTCTACCTGTAATGTAGCAATTATAGACATTCACATATCATTTACTATAAAAAGACCATTTAAATGTAAGTAAATGTAGCCGGGCGTGGTGGCTCATGCCTGTAATCCCAGCACTGGGGAGGCTGAGGCAGGAGGATTGGTGCGAGTTTGAGAACAGCCTGGGCTACACAAGTGAGCTCAGGACCAGCCTCAACTGCATAGTGAGACCCTGTCTCAAAAAGAAAAAAAAAAAAAAAAAGTATGTAAATGTGATGTATGCTATTTTTAAAGGTATTTTTTATTTCACAGAAACTCAACATACTATTGTGTTAATACATATAAGCTTAAAGGTTTGCATTATTTAATTTAATAAGATGTCTTATAAAAATCCATTTATGTATTTAGATGATAGAAATCACAAATTATTCCTTTTATTGCAGGAGCAATTCATTTCAGAATACCAATATCCCACATTCAGCATTTATTTCTCCAAAGATAACAAATGGGAAAGATGTTGAGGAAGTAAGTTGTGTAGAAACACAAGACAATCATAACTCAGAAGGAGAAACAAGAAGTTGCTGTGAAGCATCAATCCGACAAGATTCTGATTCATCGGTTTCAGACAAGCAGCGGCAAACCATCATCATCGCTGATTCCCCAAGTCCTGCAGTGAGTGTGATCACTATTAGCAGTGACACAGATGAGGAAGAGACGTCCCCGAGACATTCCCTTAGAGAGTAAGTGCCAAATACAGAATCACTAAGAAATGATGGAGTACTGAAAAGCAACTTTCTATGACTTAACTGCTTGTTGATGTCTTGGAGTCAGACCTTCAAATGACATAATTAGGTTCTAGACAGAGGGGCTTCCTAAGTAGTACTTGGCATAATTATTATGACATTTTGCCTTTAATTTTAATTTTTAATTTTTTTAAAGGGAAAATGGAAGCTATAACTCATGAGGACAGGGAAAGGATTGAGGGCAAGGAGAATAGGAGATCCTCTGACCTGAGACAGGGAGGCTGAAACTTCATGGGCTTTTGCTAGGGCTGGAGTTTGAGGGACTGGTTCAGTGACACCTAAGGAACTGATTGCAGGCTCCTTTGTGGACGGGAAAGATAAGAGGAAGCTGTTTCCAGGGCTGTAGTAGGAAAAAAGGAGGGAGAGGTCATTTGGAAGATAAGCTTTTGTTTTGGGAATTGAGCCGTGTTGGATCAGGGCCATGATAAATTAGCAGTCTGTACTTGGATGGGAGCCTATCATTCCCATCTTAGTTTTTAGGAAGGGGTGGTGAATATCAGACTGCTTACTGCTGAACAGGGATTTCATATTGGAGGCAAGGAGGTTGACAATTAAGCTTTAAATTTTTATTTTTTTAATTTTTATTTTTAGATGTTTAGTACAGGGTCTCACTACAAAGATCAGACTTGTAGTGCTTCTCCTATTTTAAGCCTCCTGAGTGCTGGGATTACAGGCATGCACTACCATGCCCAGTCTCAATTGTGTCTCAGTGCACCTCTTGAGTTGGGCCAGCACAGCATACCAGGGATCGAACCCCAGTCTCTGCATCTGCTTAAAGCAGGCGTTGTAATCTGCTGAGCTATCTGGCTGGCCCAAGCTTTACATTTTTTTTATTTTTTTATTTTTTTTTTCCAAGCTTTACATTTTGATCTATGTAATTCATTCTTATCTGTTTCCTGTGCTTAAGTAATATAAGTTTTAGCCACCTAGAAAGTATTTTCTCGAAGCCAGGCGTGGTGGCTCAACCCTGTAATCCCAGCACTTGGGAGGCTGAGGCAAGAGGATTGGTGCGAGTTCGAGACCAGCCTGGGCTACAAAAGTGAGCTCAAGGCCAGCCTCAACTATATAGCCAGACCCTGTCTCAAAAAGACAAAAAAAAAAAAAAAAAAAAGTATTTTCTCATTTTTGACTAATATTTTCCCTATTCCTTTTTCCTTAGATGTAAAGGCAGTCTAGATTGTGAAGCTTGCCAGAGCACTTTGAATATTGATCGGATGTGTTCATTAAGTAGTCCTGATAGTACTCTGAGTACCAGCTCCTCAGGGCAGTCCAGCCCATCCCCTTGTAAGAGACCGAACAGGTAACAGAATTTTAGTAGTAGTATATAATAAATAGTAAGTCTCCTGAGAAACCTATGATTTCATTTTGTTATTGTGTATATTAAAGAACATAGGACTTCTCTCGAACTTTTTGAACTAGATCATTTTTTGTAAACTAAGCTTTTTAATAGTTGTTTGTTCATTGTTATAGGACAGCTCACAATGAAAAATTAAAGTTCTAAGAAATGATTTTAAAGAATCATTTAGTTTTGAAAGTGTAAAGAAAAGCCACCCTCTAGCTGGGTGTGGTGGCGCATGCCTGTAATCCCAGCACTGGGGAGGCTGAGACAGGAGGATTGGTGCAAGTTCGGGACCAGCCTGGGCTACAAAAGTGAGCTCAAGGTCAGCCTGAACTGCATAGTGAGACCCTGTCTCAAAAAGACAAAAAAAAAAAAAAAAAGAAAGAAAAAGAAAAGCCACCATCCTAACATAAATTTATAGACTACTATTACAACTTCAATTTGGAATGAAAACACATACTTTATCAGCATAAAAAATTATATGTGATAAACTTGATTGGTTACTATAAATAGAATAACCACTATTTTCTTTGTCACCTTACCATTGATGATGAATATACATGATTTTGTTTGTATTTCCTTCCCCAGCTTTCCTTTGGCCACTAAAATAGAAAGCTTCTCCCTAATCAGCATGGTATATTAGCACATGAAAAAATAAACCACAGGGTTGGGATATAGTTTAGTAATAGAGCACTGGCCTACTAATGTGCAAGGCCCTAGGTTCAATCCTCAGCACCACAGAAAAGAAAACAAACCACGAAAATTTTTATGAAATATAGTTGAGTGTACTTGAAAAAATTTTTAAGAGTTAATTTTATATATATTCTTTTTCTTTAGTCAGGATACACATATTGAATATGTTAACTAAAGCTCTGAGGAGGATATAAAAAAAGCTTTAATACAGATAAATTTCTTTAATAAAGAATTTTATGAATTGTTACTAAGGATTAAATAGGAAGGGAAAGGAGAAAATAAAAAATAAGTACCAGAAGGATATTTCTAAAACAGGACAGAATTAGGATTAACAGCCTAAATGCAGAATAAATCAAGGCTCTAGAAATTCTATGAAAAAATATGATTGATTAAAGAAAGAGGAACAATCTATAAAATAACTGACAGATTCTTACTAGTTTGCAGGAGCCTATATTACTCAACATTAGAGTTAATGTTGGAAAAGATATCATTCCTAAAAATACTGTCTTGTAGCATGTCAGATGAAGAACAAGAAAGTGGTTGTGATACTGTGGATGGCTCTCCAACATCAGATTCTTCAGAACATGACAGTCCATTTGCAGAAAGTAGTTTTGTGGAGGACACTCATCAGAACACAGAACTGGTGACCTCTCCTGATACAGAAACCAAGCCAGCTGTTTGTACTGTGGTGGTTCCACCAATGGGAATAGAAAATGGACTAAATACGGATGAGCATATGGCCAACACAGGTAACCTGAATCCTTCTGTTTATCTATCTGGTTGTTCGTTAAAAGGCCTTTCTTTAGGCACATCTGAGAACAGGATTGTTTAAACATTATCACCTGCTTGGAAACCAAAATCTGGTTTGTGCCCCTCAAATCACTATTGTTTAATAAGATACCTAGAGACTTTTCTAATGTTGTTTTAGAAAAGGAAAAAATTATTACCTTGAATATTTTGTTTGACAGATTCTACATGCCAGCCATTAATAAAAGGGCGCTCTGCCCCTGGAAGATTACACCAGCCTTCTGCAGTGGGTAATCGTCAGCAAAAATTGACATCAGCATTCCAGCAGCAGCATTTGAACTTTAGTCAGGTATGTTAATTCATGAATTTGTAAGAGTCTTTAGCATCCAAGTTTGGTGAGGTTTTTTTTTGTTTTGTTTTGTTTTGTTTTGTTTTTGTTTGTTTGTTTTTGTCTTTTTGAGACGGTCTCACTATGTAGTTCTGGCTGGCCTTGAGCTCAATTTTGTAACCCAGGCTGGTCTCGAACTCGCACTGATCCTCCTGCCTCAGCTTCCCGAGTGCTGGGATTACAGGCGTGCGCCACCACACCTGGCCTTTTTTTTTTTTTAAGAGGGAAAAAATGATTCTGAAACCATACTCAGTCTTAAAATTTATTTTTCTCTCTTCATTATCCATGTGACTAATGGTGACCTGCCTAACAATTGCAATAATTTGCTTAGGTTTCCATAGAACTTGAAAGAATAAATCTTAAGCTGCTGTTAGGGAATATTTCACTTTTTTTTTTTTTTTTTTTTGCCTCTTAGACCTTTAAATCAGAAGATATACTAATTCATTGGTGGCCCCATTTTTTTATGGTGGTGATCATCTGACCTTAGTTGGTACTTTTTGTTTATTTGATGCTGTGCTTGGTAATTGTGTTTCATTTGGGGGAAATCTAAAGATCACAGGAACTGGAGTTAGAACTGGGTTCAAATCCTGGTTTTGTCATATAGAACAGGTAGTCAAAATATATGATGAATGTTTAATGTAGAAATTTATTGCAAAAAAAAAAATTTATTGCAGTGCAATATACATTGCCATTCCCTCCAAACTCTCCATACTTCTAACACACCCTGCATTGTCTACCTTCTGAAGCAGTTCTGGAAGTCCTCCTTAGTGTCTGTACAAGATCTAAGAGCCAGCGAGAGCTCAGTGGACTAAGTGCCTGCTTAGGCAGGGCAGGGATTGGGTTTCTACCCCTGGCACCACATGTTGCACCAGCCCCTTCCCTGGGTGTGCTGAGCCAGTGACCCAGTCCAGGTGTAGTAGCACATGCCTATACTCCCAGCACTGGGGAGGCTGAGAATAGGAGGAATCACTATGAGTCAGAGCTGTGTAGTGAGACCCTGCACAAAATACGTTTTTAAAAAAACAAGATGTGATTAAAAATGTGGTGAGCGCTACTGCCAAGTGCCATCCAGTGGAAAGGCAAGCTTGTAAAAACATATGTTGTGGGCTGATCTATCTTATGCACTAGGCCTGACACTGTGCACTTCTGGCTCTTCCCCAAAGTCAAGATCAATATGGAAGGTAAATATTTTGAATAATTTCAGGAAGTCAGGGCATCCATGAGAGTGCAACTAAAGATGCTCATGAAAGAGGACTTCTGGAACTGCTCCAGAAGGTGGCAAGGATGATGGGAGAGCTGTATTTGAATCAAAGGGGGAATAACTTGAGCATCATTAATGGAAATGTGTCTTTCCCTGTGTATGTGTGTGTTTAACATACTGTATTTTTAGTCATACCTCAAACTGTACATATTACCTTGGCCAAGTCTCTTCAATAAATCTAGACCACATTAACTGTAGGAATCATAGTTATATCATGGGATTGTTTTGGAATTTGGTAAATTTCATATATGTATAAAATACCAACTTGATATGTAATAAGTGCTTCACAAATTATAGCTTTAGTAGTGATGGGAGCAGTAACAGTATTAATGGTATGCAGCAGTATTGGCATTCTAAAATATGTGGTAGTAAATATTAAAATGGTAATATTAGCATATATAAAACTGGGTATTTTTCTGTCCTTATTTTAATGCATGCTGAAGGTATGAGAAATTGCCTTGAGTTATGAGTCTTCCTTTCCTTTAATCTTACAAAATATGTATTCAGCCATTTTTTTTTTTTTTTTTTTTTTTTATGGTTAGGTTCAGCACTTTGGATCTGGGCATCAAGAGTGGAATGGAAACTTTGGGCACCGAAGACAGCAAGCTTATATCCCTACTAGTGTTACCAGTAATCCATTTACACTTTCTCATGGGAGTCCCAACCATAGCGCAGTACATGCGCACCTGGCTGGAAGCACGCACCTGGGAGGACAGCCCACACTACTTCCATACCCGTCATCAGCTGCGCTCAGTAGTGCTGCACCAGTGGCCCACCTCTTAGCTTCTCCATGTACCTCAAGACCTATGTTACAGCATCCAACTTACAATATCTCCCACCACAGTGGCATAGTTCACCAAGTCCCAGTGGGCATAAATCCCCGTCTCTTACCTTCCCCAACCATTCATCAGACTCAGTACAAACCAATCTTCCCCCCACATTCTTACATTGCAGCATCACCGGCGTATACTGGATTCCCATTGAGTCCGACAAAACTCAGCCAGTATCCATATATGTGAAAACTCAAAAAACAGTATATTGAGGAAGCTCACTGATGTAAACATTTGACTAAAAATAAAAACATGGTATTTAATAAATATTAGCCATGGCACAAGAAAATTATTTTTGAATCATGTAGACTTGGGTGCAATTTAAACAACTTTGAGCTTTAAAAAAAAATCTCACTTTTAATGTGTTTTGCACATTTGGTATAACTTGTCTTTGGTCATGTTATCTTCTTATGTAGTAACTTTAGACAGGTGACTTATGGGAGCAGATGTCCAGTTTTGCTCCTGCTATTTTTTATAAAATTGCCTTCTAACTAGTGCAAGACACGTCCACATTTGGGAAGCCATTCTGTATACAGACTTAGAGCAACAGATGCACATATGTCAGAATTACAGCATACAAGTGAATTGTATTATTTGTGTCTTAGTGTATAAATGTTGGGTCACCTAACCTAAGAAATTGAGCTATTGTTCTTTACATTTGCATGTGTCTTTTGCATGGGCAAACTGTTGCCTAGACTTTGCTCTTAATGTTGTTCTAATAATCTCAGCTGCATTGTAAACCGTTCCCACACATAGTGCCTTAAATATTTGAGGTTGTTAATGTTATTACCTATCTATAAATGTTGAGGACTGCAGCACTTAATATTCAAATCTACTCTTCAGTTTTCCTTTGATAGCGTAGTGTTCATTTTTGGTTTTGTGTGGTATGATTTCAGATAGTAGCTGTTTTTTCCTTATTAAGAGGGCAGCATGTTTGCTGTAGCTGAATTGTGCTGATTTTTCAGAATGATCTAGCTTCAAGAAAAGCAAGCAGTTAGTAGTGCTTGAGAAAAATTGATTCAGTATCTAATGGATAGTTGATAACTGTAACAGCACAGCATTTTATATACTGTTAAGTGAAACTGCAATACAATCTTAAGTTTATTTTGGGAGTGTTTGCTGTATAATTGGACTTAATAAAATGTTTAGAGGTGCAGTAGGCATGACTTTGAGTAGATAATGAAAGAAAATGCAAAATGCTCATTGATTCATGATGTGGTTTCATCTTAGCTTGGGCAAACCATGCAGTATTTAATAAATAGTAGCAGAATATTTACTATTGAAGCTTGAAAAGATGTGAGTTCTTTGTGTGCAATTTTTCATTTATGCATGTGAGAGGGTTTTCTTTTTTGGTTATTTTTAAAAGTATTTTTACATTGTAGTACTTGTTTTGCTTGTTGGTGGTGTTTGCTTATTTAATACATTCCGTCAGGGACAGAAATTACATGCTTTTTTTTTTTTTTTTTTCTAGAAAGTGTGTCTTGGGTTTTTCCCTTCCTTTTTCTTTATCCCTTGGTGGTGATGGTGGTGATGTTTAAATGAAGTTGCTTTTACAGCACCAAAGACTTAATCATCCATTTCCTATATAAAAGGTAGCTACTTTTTGCATAGACCTCAAGTATATTGTAGTGTAGAGGTGGAATTTAAGGAAAGGTATTAAACTGAGGCTGTGTTTTAGCTTACAGGCAAGTAATAAATTGTATCATTTATCTTGAATGTATTATAGATAAGCTGCTATATAACGATTGCCACTTCAGATAGCTGTGAAATTAGGTGATTAACTAGTTGTTATTTAGCCTTCTAATTTCTGTATAAGTCTAATTACATGAAATAGAAGTTGGGGTTTTGATTTTTTACTTTGCTTTTCTGTTTGGAGTGTCATGTAACTACTGTATTGTAAATGATGGAAAATAATTGCATATGTTATTTTGGGGTGTGTTATTTGCATCAGTATTTTATCTCTATTAATGTCTGTGCTCATCACTGCATATAAAAACTTGGATGTATCAATGTAACTTAATTTTTTAATTTTCATACTGGCGTTGTAGACACTTGAGAAAGCTGTATCTTGCAGGCTTGACTTAACTTTTTTTTTCCTTAAAAATCTGGAATATTATCTTAGAGCATTTACTGGAATAAACAGTATGAAACATTTGAGTGTAAAACTCAATGTTTTGGATTTACCACATTTCTTTTAATAAATGAATGGCATACCACTAGTACAGCACTAGTACAGCATTGACAATAAGCTAATAATGGATAAACTTTTTTTTACTCCATTAACACAGCAGTGTTTTATTTAATCATCAATGAAATAAATGTGCCTGAAATTGATTTTAAAAATTACAGTATTAGATCATAAAAACCAGCAGGACATTTTTAGTCACACTGAAAATGAAGGACTTAATTTCCCCCACAAGTTTCAGTGTTTTTAGTAATCAATTCTATGCATTTTATATTATATAAATAGAAGTGTGTATATATATATAATACACATAAAGAAGTAGACTAAGATTAACTTAAAAGATTCTTTACAGGTGACAGGAGAATATGGAGTCACTGTTTAAGTAAATGTGGTGCCCTCCACAGCCTTCCAGTTTTATTTATGTGGTCCAGCAGATCAGTGGTATCTGCTCACTTCTTGGAAAAGAATCAGTGCTGGCAGCAGGTGTTTCAGAAACATGAAGGGCAAAAGATTGATTATATCACAACAGGTACAAAACTGGCGCAGTTTTCCTTTTGTTGAGGATTTTCCTTACTGAAATGGCGTATTTTCTCTACTTAAGGTCCAAGACTGAAGCAGTCTTGTGAAATTGACAATAAGTAAGTAGTAATGGTCAGCATTTTCATACCCCAATAAAAATGTTTTTTAAGAGAGGATTGCAGTTAGTACACTGTTGTTAATTACTTGTAATCACAGGCTTTTTAATATATTTATTAAAAATTAAAGTAATACCACATTTCAGCATCCTGTAAGGTCTAAACTTAGCTTATGGAAAAAGAAATCTGGATTTGCACCTTCTTTAAAACCATTTTTATCAGTCTCCTTTGGCTTTAATGCTTTCTTAAATAAAACACTGCATGATTTCCAGGTTGCATACTTTCATATTATTTTAATTTACAGACAGCTTTCTTTCAGATATTCTGATTTTAGTTCTTGCTTTTATTCAAGATATTTAATTAA
>PVJA010038006.1:0-20013 GCA_004027025.1 Myocastor coypus
GATATAATTGTGAAACCCATGAAAGTATTCACACTGGCGAGAAGCCCTATGAATGTAAGCACTGTGGGAAAGCTTTTAGGAGGCAAAGTCATTGTCAAAGCCATGAATGAATTCACACAGGCGAGAAGCCTTATGCATGTAAGCACTGTGAGAAAGCTTACAGTGGACAAAATTATTGACTAATCCATGAAAGAATTCACACTGGCGAGAAGCCCTATGTATGTAAGCATTGTGGAAAAGGTTTTAGGAGACAAAGTTACTGTCAAAGCCATGAAAGAATTCACACTGGTGAGAAGCCTTATGTATGTAAGCACTGTGGAAAAGCTTTTAGAAGGCAAACTGATGGTCACATCCATGAAAGAATTCACACTGGCGAGAAGCCCTATGTATGTAAGCACTGTGGGAAAACTTTTTGTAGACGGTATTATTATAAAACCCATGAAAGAATTCACACAGGTGAGAAGCCATATGCATGTAAGCATTGTGGCAAAGCTTATAGTGGACAAAGTTACCGTCAAATCCATAAAAGAATTTACACTGGTGAGAAGCCCTATGTATGTAAGCACTGTGGGAAAGGTTTTAGTATGCAGAGTTACTGTAAAGCTCATGAAGGAATGCATAATGGGGAGAAACCCTATGCATGTAAGCAATATGGGAAAGCTGTCATTACAAAGGATGATTGTAAAACACATGAAAGGATTCACGGTTGGGAGAAACCATATGTATGTAAGCAGTGTGAGAAGCTTAATTATCAAAGTTTATTGTAAATCATTTGGAAGAACTCACTGGGGACAATTATGCATACTAGAAAGGACAGGAGGGCTGAGGTGATCGCTGAGCAGGATACATGTGTACCTTATAATGGAAAGGTCCTGAGTTGGATCCCTAGTACTAAAAAAATCCAAACAAAAGGCATTAAAGAAGAGATGCATACTATCAGTATCAGTGATACTTGTATATGGATCATGCTCTTGCCACGTGTGAAGACAGGTGTGGGTGTGACAGTGGAAGCAAAGCATATTTCTCCCATAGATTCGTGTTTATGTTTACATTATAAATTCACATCTGATTTTATTTTTGGTGCTTTTCTTAGATTTTGTAAACAAGTGCACAACTAATACAAAAAAGTTGATGTCTATTCTAAGTGCATAGTACTAAGATTTTCGTGCTTTATTAATATTTTATGCTGCTGTTAACTACATGCAGTAAAGTATAATTAGAACCTCCTGATAGCACAGCAAGAACACTGAGATGTGAACTATGTCATACAAAAAAGTTCAAAAAGCAAAACATGTTCTGTCCGTGAAAATGATGCATGTGTATGGAACATGTCATGTCGCTGTCACAGGTGCAGGTTGCCTTAGGTGTGACAACTGAAGTAAAAAAAAAAATTACAATTTTTAGGGCAAGGCCTACAGGGTGTTCAGGGTCTCATTACTAGATTGAACTCAGTGATCAGCCTCTTTATAGCCTTCCAAGAGCTGGGATTATAGGCTTATACCACCACACCCAGTCTCAATTGCTGTCCCAGGGGTGAGTCTGGCACAGACGGCCTGGGGATCAAACACCTGGCCCCTTCACCTGCTTGCAGGCACTTTAATCTGCTAAGCTATCTGGCCAACCCTAGTAAAACTTTCTCATAAATGGTATTTTCATTACAGTTTATACAAATTTCTTTTTGTTGTTCTTTTTTAGACTTTGTATACAAAAAACCATTAATGTTTAAAATGTTGATGCATTTTTGTTTTTTTGTACCAGGAATGGAATTGAGGACCTTTACTTGCCAGGCAAGTGCTTATACTGCTGAGGTATGTTGCTAAAGGCCTCTGGATGCCTTTTTAGTCATTCAATAAATATTTTTAGTAATTTAATAAAAATTCCCATTTCTCTTAGCCCTTGTGTAGCTCCTTGAATACACCTGAATTTCTTCCTTATTATAATTGGCTCCAGAGAAACTTTAACTTTCTGAGTGTATGCATGGGGATGATACTTCACCAGGAATCATTCCTGAGACCAGTTGCTGAGACCTTTTTTGCTTTTTGTGCAAGGTCTACAGGGTCCGCCTATGTAGATCTAACTCATAGTGATTGTCTTGTGTTGAGCCTCCCAAGTACTGGGATTATAAGTGTATGGCTGCACACCCACTCTCAAGATCTCAGCCTGTCCTGGGGGCTAGGACAACGTGGCACACTGGAGATCGAACTCTGGCCATTGTCCTCTGCCTAAAGAGGCTCTTTAGTCCACTGAGCTATGTGCCTACCCCAGGGCCCTTTTCATTTCTGCTTCTAGGCTATGTATCCACAACAGAAAAAGGCATATTTCATTCTGATCACAACTCAGTTCCCAGTTATGGCTCCTCAGCCTGACCTGGGTTGGGGCTGATGCAGCATGTGGTGCCGGGGATCAAAGTGCAATAAACCAAACCCACATGTGTAAGTATTGCATCATCTCCCTAGTTTAAGATCCCAAACAAAGAAGTAAAACATGAAAGACATAATAGATACAGTAAAACAGAAACTGAACTTGAGGATTAAACAGTGAAGATCACAGAAATGTGAAAACACAGGATAAAAGGGGAAATCTGGAAGTATATACAGTATGGCTGAGAGCATTATTCTAATTCCATCAGGTTTTTTTTTTTTTAAAGTTAATGTACAGAATTTTCACCTTGATTTTTCATCTTTTTGTTAAGGTTCAGTATGGGTTGGTCAGTAATTTAATCTTTGAAAGAACCAACTCTTTAATTCCTTCAGTCTTTGTATTGTTTTTAGACTCCAATGCATTCATTTCTGCTCTGGTCTTTACAGTTTTCTCTCTGCTATGAGCTTTGAGCTTGGCCTTCTCTTATTTTTCTAGAAGTTTCAGGTTCAACATTAAGGTGTTTAGTTGTCCTTGATCTGTCTTTCTAGTAGGGTATTTATTCACTGCTATGCTTTTTTCTCATAAGAGTGCTTTCATTGTGTCCAATAAATTTTAGCATGTGGAATTGTTTTTATCATTTCATTGCAAAAGCTGTCCAATTATTCATTTAATTTAACTTGAAGCCCATTGGGTTTTTTTAGGAGAGTGTTATTTAATTTCCCACATGTTCAAGAAGTTCTTGTACTATGTTCTTTATATGTACTTTCTTTCTTTATGTTATGGCTGGCTCAGCTGGACGTGGGGGGTGAGGCTGGTGCAGCATGTGGTGCCAGGGGTTGAACCGTGGTCCCTGTGGTTGCCTAAGCTTGCCTAAGCAGGTGCTTTGGACCACTGAGCTATCTCGCTAGCTTTATATCCAATTTAATTGCACTATTGTCTGATAATATGCAGGGGATACTTTGAATTCTTTTTGTGTTTACTTAACCATGTTTCCATGAGCAAATACATAATATGTTTCATAGTATATCAAATACATCTCTATATAAAATCAAAAACCCCGTCAGAATCGCTAGTGTCTTCTCAGAAGAATCCCTCAAATGCTAAAGAGGCATCTTCTAATAAGTAGTTAGCCTCTTTGTGAAAGATAAGATGGCTGAGTGTGTTTGTAGTTATAGTACTCTGAAAAAAGAGATCATAAAGGATTTCATGAAATGGAAAAATATTCCATGCTTCTGGATCAGAAGAACAACCATTTTGAAGATGATCATACTTCTAAAGTTCTAATACAGATTTAATGTAATCCCTGTCCAATGCCACCAACATACCTCACAGACATAGACAAATCATTCCTAAAATCTGTTTGGAACCAGAAAATACCTAAAATAACAAAGGCAATCCTGGGCAACAGGTAAGGCAGGAGGCATTGCAATTTCTGACTTCAAATTATGCTACAGAGCTGCAGTAATAAAGTCAGCAAGGTATTGGGAAAAGAATAGACCTGAGAGTCAGCGGAATAGATTACAAGATACACAAGCAAATATGAACACACTCAGCCACCTTATCTTCAACAGGGGCCAAACATGCTTAATGGAAGAAAGCCTCTTTAACAAACAGTGCTGGAAAAACTGGCTCTGTACATGCTGAAAACTAAAACTTGACTTATGTCTTATCACCATGCACTAAACTAACGTCAAAATGGATTTAAGATCTAAATACCAAAGCAGAAACACTAAATCTCCTGGAAAAGAAAGTAAGCAGAAATATTGAAGACATCAAGGTAGGCAAACATTTCATGAAGAAAAATCAAACTACATGGGTAATACTTGAAAGAATTGACAACTGAGACCTTCTCTTATTGAGGAGCTCTTGCATGTCAAAAGAAACTACCGACAGAGTGAAAAGACAACCCACAAATTTTGAAAAAATGTTTACTAATAAGTATTTAGCCAAAGGTCTTGTATCTAGAATTTATAAAGAACTAATAGCCATTAGGGTTCCAAAATTCAACGACCTAATCCAGAAATGGGCATCTGACCTGAACACACACTTCTCAGAGGAATTCAACAAGCCTATAAATACATGAAGAAATGCTCCGCACCGCTAGCCATCCTTCAAATGCAAAGTCAAACACTTAGATACCATCTCCAGAAAGAATGTCTTCCATAAAGAAATCAACCAACAACAAATGTTGGAGAGGCTGTGGGGAACAAGGAACACTTCTCCAATGTTGGCGGGAATGCAGACTGGTGCAACCATTATGGAAAGTGGTGTGGAGGCTCCTCAAAAAACTAGAACTGGAAATCGCATTTAATCCAGCTATCCACCTACTGGAAATTTCCCCAGAAGAACTGAAGATATCATACGATGGTGATATCTGTGCACCTATGTTTGTAGCAGTCCAATTTGTAATAGCCAAATCTTGGAAACAACCAAAATGACCATCATCTGAAGAATGGTTCAAAAGATTTGGTATTTTTATACAATGGAATATTACACAGCTATAAAGAATGTTAAACTGGAAGACTTCATATATAAATGGATGGTTTTTTGTCTTTTTGAGACAGGGTCTCACTATGCAGTTCAGGCTGACTTTGAGCTCACTTTTTTAGCCCAGGCTGATCTTGAACTCGCATTGATCCTCATGCGTCAGCCTCCCAAGTGCTGGGATTATAGGCATGTGTTACCATGCCCGGCTAAATGGATGTATCTTGAACATATACTCACAAGCGAAATAAACCAGACCTACATATGTAAATACTATATACTTTCCCTAGTTTAAGAACTGTAAGAAGAAATAAAAACGGAAAGGTGTAACACAGCTGAGTGGAAATCAAAGACTTATGGATTAAACAACGAAGTGCCTGGAAGCATAAAAGAGAGAAAACATAGTAGGAGCAAAGCCATGCACTTATGTACACAGGATGAAACTATGATTGGAATGCCTGTCATTGTGGTCTTTTAGATGTGTGCTGCTTCTAAAGTAATTTCAGTTACTGCTATACTGTCTCAAGTAAGTGATTGGTTAACAAGAAAACAAAAAGAGTTTTAAATGAGAGTAAGAGACTAGGCAAAATGCAATAGGCTTGGCAGGCTACAATTTTGCACACCCCTGGATTTCGAAATGTCTGTGTAAAAACGTATAACTGCTTTTATCATATTCCATAGATATTTATTAGAATATCAATGACTGATGGAAAATACCAATTCCCAGTTAAGCATAAGATGTTTGATATTCAGAGACAGTGATATTAAGCTCAAATACCTATGTTATAGAGTAACAGAATCACAAAGCTTCTCTTCTGGAGAGTTAAGAATGTAAGTTTACAGACCAAAAATTGAAAAAAAAAAAAAAAAGGAAGAAGAAAAGAAAGAAGAAAGGAAAAAAAAAGAAGGGCTACAAGGACTGCCAATAGTTTGGCCCTAGCCCTTCAAGGTCAGTGAGCACTCAGGACATAAGAACCTGTAACGTAACATCCTATAACTCAGTGGCTTCCCAAACTTTCTGTTCAAGGAGATTATGGCACCACAGAGGAAAGGGATAAATGAAATATAGTGTGTCTAAGGAGAGTCACCTAGAGAGAAAACATTCTCTCAGGCTTTCACAGAGAGCAAACTGGCCAAGCAGTAGCTGTGACTCATCCCGACGGCTGACACTGACAACAGTTCTGTAAAGCACTGCATATGGTTCCAAAGTTAATCCTAAGGGGATTTGACCTTGGAAGATATAAAAGTTCCATGTTTTGTTATGCAGGTCTTGCTTTAACTTGCCCTTAACCACCCAGCACAAAAGTTTAACTATGAGGCATAAAATGCAAATCTAGATTAGAGTGATGCAGCCGGGCGTGGTGGTGCACGCCTGTAATCCCAGCACTCGGGAGGCTGAGGCAGGAGGATTGATGCGAGTTCGAGACCAGCCTGGGCTACAAAAGTGAGCTCAGGACCAGCCTCAACTGCATAGTGAGACCCTGTCTTAAAAAGACAAAAAAAAAAAAAAATAGATTAGAGTGATGAGCTATAAGTGGCTTAAATTAACAGTTTCCAACATTGCTATTTTCACCCAAACTGCTATTCTCAGGAAAACTCAAGTTTGCTGGGAAAGTAAAATACTACCATGACAACAAATAATTAAAGAACTTTATGGTGACAAAGCACACCCTTCAGAGCACTAAAAGATATTCTAGAGAGGGATAGCAATGACTAAAACTACATGAATGAGAATGGACAGTAGCCACCAAATAGGGCAAACAGTTAGTGACAGGAGAAAAATGTACAACAGTACATAACTAATATGTCATAAGTCAACACATCTCAAATATAACCATCAATGTAAATGGACTCAGCTTGCAAACTAAAAGGAATAGATCGTGTCTCAGTTACTCTTCTCTTGTTGCTGGGACAAACACCCAGCACACAAAATGAAGGAAATGTTACTGGAGGTTTCCATCCATATTCAGCTAGCTCCAAGACTGAGGGGCACATGGCAGAAATCAGCAGTCGATGGCAGTGGAACAGCAGCAATTACAACACACCAACAACAGCAATAGTCTATTTCTCTGTCTCTTTTATATGACATTCAGGCTCCCTCTCAGGCTATCCACCATAGGCCACAGCCACAATCCCAGCAGTACTCAGACCCATAATCCCATCCTTGGATCACTCATAATCCCAGTGGATCGTAAGTGAATCTCAAACTCAGTCCTAGCCCGTGATCACATGAGGTTTTGGGGGAATGACTAGACACAATAACAATCTGCCCCTGGACCCCCAACATCTCATGCACAAATGTGCAGAAGACATTTTAGTCCATCTCTAGAGTTGCCAAACTCCCAACAGCTTCAGTATTACTGGAGTCCAAGTCCCAGATCTCTTCCAACATCCAAGGCGCACTCTTGGAGACTGCAGTGGGGAGATCAGGACTGGCACTGACTCAACCAGAGGTGACCAGGCCTTGGGTCCCGACTTGCACCACCCACAGTGGCATGACCTGGAGGGAGCAAAGGCATGGCTCAGTACAGTAATTTGTTTATAAACTAATGGTCTCCAGGGCTAGCAGTGAAGGTCAAATGAAACATCTTCAGAAACGAGGATCTATAGCTTATGAAACTGTCCCTTGGGATTATATGCTGCAACTGAGACCTGAGCCAGAAGAAACCATGGTGACAGCAAAATGACCCACCAATGGAAGCAGCTGATCTCACTGCTCATGTGATTATCCTGAACCATCCCGGCCAGATTAGTGCTGGCTATGTCCCTGTCCTGGATTGTCACACAGCTCACATTGCTTGCAGGTTTGCTGAGCTGAAAGAGAAGATTGATTTCTCATCTGGTAAGCTGGAAGATGGGACCAAGTTTCTGAAATGTGATGCCGCCACTGATGACATGGTTCCAGGCAAGCCCATGTGTGTCGAGAGCTTCTCTGACTACCCACCTCTGGGTTGTTTCACTGTTCATGATATGAGACAGACAGTTGCTGTGGGCGTCATCAAAGCTGTGGACAAGAAGGCTGCTGGAGCTGGCAAGGTCTCCAAGTCTGCCCAGAAAGCTCAGAAGGCTAAATGAATATTACCCCTAACACCTTCCACCCCAGGCTTAATCAGTGGTGGAACACCAGTCTCAGAACTGTTTCTCCCAATTGGCCATTTAAGTTTAATAGTGAAAGACCAGGGGCTGGGGAGATAGCTCCGAGGCACAAGTGCCTGCGTGGCAAGTGCAAGATCGTGAGTTTGAACCCCAGTCCCGCAAAAAAAAAAAATAGTGAAAGACCAGTTAATGATAACAGTGCATGGTAAAACCTTCAGAAGGAAAGGAGAATATTTTGTGGACCATTTGTGTAGGGGGGCAGTTTTTAAGTAATTAGTTTTTAAAATCAGTACTTTTTAATGGAAACAAATTGACTAAAAATCTGTCACAGAATTTTGAGACCCATTAAAACAAAGTTTAATGTGGAAAAAAAAAAGGAGAAGGAAAAGGAAAAGGAGAGGAAGAAGAGGAGGAGGAAGAGGAGAAACAACCACAGTGGAAAAAGCTGCTGACCTTGTCTCCTGGAGCTGTCTGTGCCCTGAAGAGGTGACACAGTGCACCAGCCTTCACGCAGGTCAATGAGTCGCAGCACCCCGAGGCTGAACTCTGAACTCCACAGGTCACAGTGAAAACAGCGCTTTGTTGTTTAAAGTTGCACATGAAGCCGGGCGTGGTGGCTCACGCCTGTAATCCCAGCACTCGGGAGGCTGAGGCAGGAGGATTGGTGCGAGTTCAAGACCAGCCTGGGCTACAAAAGTGAGCTCAAGGTCAGCCTCAACTGCATAGCGAGACCCTGTCTCAAAAAGACAATAAATAAATAAATAAATAAATAAATAAATAAATAAATAAATAAAGTTGCACATGAGCTGCAGTACCATAACCATGAAAATCACTGGAAACTGCGAGTTCCTTGATGCTGTCCACCATAAAGATGCTTGCTTAAAGACAGCCTCCTTCTCCAGAGTAACGTGCAGGGGCTTTATTGTAGCATCAGAAAAGAAAGTAATGAAGGACACAGACGGGAGTGACTGCACAGGATAACTCATGTTGGAGCTCTGTGCTCCCAGAGGCAGAGCAGGAGGACCCTTGAGCAACGGGGTGCTCTCTGTCATCTCTTCCAGGGGTACAGTAAAGGGTACTAAGCTGCCCTGAAAAATGTCCCTTCTTTTTGTTTCCAAATACTATTTCATGACGTGGCTTATTGAAACCATGTGGCAGCTGGGATAGCATTTTAAAAAGTGTTTCAGTCATGTGAGAGAAAAGAAAAAAGGAAAGAAAAGAAAGGAAGAAGGAAAGAAAGGAAGGAAAGAAAGAAAGAAAGGAAAGAAAGAAAGAAAGAAAGAAAGAAAGAAAGAAAGAAAGGTTCTGCATACCTCAGCTAATAGTATAGACTCCTGGGTTATACCACTTAACACACAGAAAAAATATATATTGTCAGTGCGATGGTTTGTGTCTAGTTATCTCCTACAGCCTCATGTAAGACAGGGGGTAGACTTGTAGAGTGTGTGTCTAACTCGCAGTCCACAGGGATTATGAGTGAGAGTGCTGCTGGGATTGTGGGTTCGAGTGCTGCTGAGAGCGCTACCTCCAGCCTGGGATACATGGCCTGAATATAACATAAGGGAGACACTACTCCTTCCTCTTACGAGCTGCTACCCTCTGTCCTTTTCCACTTTGCCTTGGCTCCAACCAAGTATGGACTGAAACTCCACAAACTATTCGCTGAGTAAACATTTATTTCCTTCATTTTGGGTGTCAGGTTTTTTTGTCCCAAAAATGCAAGAAAAGTAAGAGAATCCACACAATGTTGATGCTGTAAGTCTGGGGTGACATAACACAAAAGCCCCTTCTGACCTTGAGCTTTGAAGACTGTGAAGAGCACCCTGTAATACCCTTCTCATTGTTAGCTTAAAATCTTCATTATGAAATCTTAAGATGGGGCAACCCATGTTTTGGGCCCCATTCTATCTCTCTCAGACAGAAGCTATCTCTCAATAAATTCTTCCTACTCTTAAAAAGCAAGCATACAGATAATCTTAAGAAAATAAACAGGTATGACATGTATTTCTTTACTGACCTTTTCACTTCATATTTATGCTTTCCTTTTCAAAACTCCTTTAACTAGGCCAAATAAAATGAATCAATCCCAAAACGCACCCACATTCAAGTCACATAATTGCTTTAAGTAACTGTTGCTGTAAGACAAAACAGTGATCATCTCATGCCTACATGTGTTCATTCCTATTGTGCTAACTGCTCCAAATGCATTGCAGTGCTGACCACCCACAACAACCCTCAGGGACAAGTACCATGGTTTTCCCTATCTTAACTAGGAGGAATTAAGGTTCTGAGAGGCTCAGTAATTCAAAGTCATACAAGCAGTCATTGTATGAAGTAGCATAGTAATAAGCTCCCTGTGCCTCTGAAAGAAGGCAACCAGTAATAGAGGTGACAGCACACAATGGCAAAACCACGAGCCCTTTACACTTGGCTGTGGAATGTGTGAGGTGACTTTTGGCAGCAGGACGCTTCCTTAAGCAAGTCTGTTGAGGAAAGCATTAAAATCACTGTGCTGAGGCCTTGCCATCTGGGGGCGCTGGGGAGGAAGAGCTGACCTTGTCTTAAAAGAAATAACCCAAACGTGACAATATTTCACATGGGGACAAGGGACAGGATGTTCAAGCGAAGCGTGGAGTCTTAGCAGATTGTGGAGCTGCTCCGCCCTCGTGTTGTGAGTGGAAGTTCCGCCTTCACCCTGAAATGTCCCCTTGTAGCCACCTTGCTGCTTTCATGCTCCCGCTCCCCGCAGACTTCCTCTTTACAGTAACGTCACTTCCTCTAGTGACAAGATGCGATGCCTAATGGGAAGGTGCTCCTGACCCAGAACATTCCCACCCTGAAACTCTGTCAGATTCCACACGGACAGCTCCTCCCAACTCCACTCTACCAGTATCTCACTCAGCTGAGGAGTACAAGGTCCCTCAAGAGCAAAGCAATTTTTTTTATTTAATATTTTATTGTATAAATTTAGCAATGGTTATATTACATATTTTCATCATCAGATCAGTTTAGATTAATACATATAGGTATATAAGATTGATCAAACAATTAAACATTCACACATTCAATCAACATTACTTTTGTTTTTTCTTTTCCCCTTTCTTATTTTAAAAGTTGACACCATTGTCCTCACAATAGTTTTACAGAGCAGTGTGTGGGCATGACCCACCACCCTATTGACGTTGCTAAGAAGAAAAGAAAGAAAAGGAAAGGAAAAACAAAAAAAGAAGAAGAAAGGAAAAGAAAATTCTTCTCTTTGGACTAAGAGGAAGCAGATGCATACACAGTCAAATGTCCTGCAATTGCCGGGCGTGGTGGCGCACGCTTGTAATCCCAGCATTCGGGAGGCTGAGGCAGGAGGATTGGTGCGAGTTCGAGACCAGCCTGGGCTACAAAAGTGAGCTCAGGACCAGCCTCAACTGCATAGAGAGACCCTGTCTCAAAAAGACAAAAAAAAAAAAGTCCTGCAATTGCCATGGGCCACCAGTGAAGCTTGTAATATTGGAGGCTATTGATCTAAGCCTCCTAAAGCTCATCTCACCAATCTAGCTCTGCGTTTCATGCATTATAATTAAGCTTTTTTCTTTTCTTTTTTTGCTGGGTGATCAAGGGCAAATCAAAGCAAGACCTATATAACAAAACATTCAGTTTTTTTTTTTTGTAGCTTCCAGGGTCAAATCCCCTCAGGATTAAGTTTGGAACCATATACAGTACTTTGTAGAACTGTTGTTAGTGTCAGCCTTCAGGATGAGTCACGGCCATTGCTTGGCCAGTTTGCTTTCTGTGAAAGCCTGAGAGAATGTTTTTCTCTGGGTGACACTCCTTAGACGCACTATACTTCATTTATCCCTTTTCTCTGAGGTCCCATAATCTCCTTGATCAGAAAATTTGGAACACCTCTGAGTTATAGGATATTACAACACAGGTTCTCTTATAACCTGAGTCCTTATTGACCTTGAAGGGCTAGGGCCAAAATATTGGCTATCCTCATAGCCCTTCTTTTTTTCCAGTTTTTGGTCTGTTAACTTACATTCTTAACCCTCCAGCAGAAAAGCTTTCTGATACTATTACACTATAGCATAGGTACTTGAGCTTATCTTCACTGGTTTTCTGAGTATTAAATATCTTTGACTTAAGCCGGGCGTGGTGGCTCACGCCTGTAATCCCAGCACTCGGGAGGCTGAGGCAGGAGGATTGGTGCGAGTTCGAGACCAGCCTGGGCTACAAAAGTGAGTGCAGGACCAGCCTCAACTGCATAGCGAGACCCTGTCTCAAAAAGACAAAAAAAAAAAAAAAAAAAAAAAAAAAAAAAAAAAAAAAATATCTTTGACTTAGCTTGGAATTGATATTTTCTAACCATCATTGATATTCTAATAACATTCCATACATTGTGATATAAGCAGTTACAATATTTACACAGATATTTGAGAATTCAAGGAAATACAAAATTATATCCTGTCAAGACAAGCAAGCAATTTTAAGCAGCATAGTAAGTAGACAGGGCAGCGTATTGCACTCAGAAAGTTGATATTCTCCTGCCAAAGGAGAAAGGCCTGGTGTTGGCGGCTTGTGGGGCAGTGCTGTACCTGCCACAGGTATGCTCCTCTCCCACCAGTCCTTCTGCTGGATCACCTCCCAGGTCGTTTAGGTGAAACCAGCTAACTTGGTTTCTGAGAAATGTATTCACAAGAAGGCAGGAGCCCTTATAGAGGGAAAACCCAGACTCTGCCTTGCTCTGCTCCACACCCAAGGGCTCTCTCTTAGGAGCCACCAGAAAGGTCAAAAGTGGAGGTGCTGACATGCCAGTGGCCAGATGGAGGCAAGAAAGCAAAACGTTCGAGCTTCCACACCTTACATAGCTGCTTGGTCTCTTTTCTATTCCCAGAGACAGAGGGATGTCACCTACGGTCTGGAAGGATCTTCTGGGACTCCCTTTGAGGAGGTGAAGGAGCTACTGCTTCGAAGCTCGTGTTCACCTCTTCTGCCCACAGCGGCTGGGAACTCCTGTGAGAGGTGTAAATGTGGCAATGCAAAGCATATTCAGGTAGGCTTTGAGCTGCCGTCCACTCCTTTCGAGTGATGACATTTAATTGGTGATGTGATGACGCTGCCTGGGGGCCAAGCGGAAGCTGCTCTTGGGGGAGAGCTGTTTACACTTGTGTGAAGCCCCCCAGAAATTGTGTCAATTCATTGAACGAAGAGCTGAGTTGACCGCAGCTGTCAGCTTGTCTCTGACTATGAATCAATTGGGCCATAAATCTTCTCAAAGAACCCTGGGTGATGAGCAACCTTCAAAAATGTGTTGTGAGCCTCCTGCCGAGACAGCACGCATTCATTCCCTTATGACATTTCCTTTCATCTGTCTTCTTTTAGTCCCATCTCCATAGGAAAAATAATAATAATAATACAATTAGAAAAACCTTGGAAAAACCAAGGAAAACCCATGAAGTCCCATCCTGGGCCCTTCCTGGTCTCTATGAATCAGCTGCTGTCTTCCTCATACCCAACATCTCCCTCTTCACAGGCCTCTTCCCCTCAACCTTTCAAAAAGCTCAAGACTCCACAAGCCTGGCTGTCAGGCCCCTCAAGTTGAGCCCCCAAGTTTCTGAAGCTTGCTCACCTTCCTTCCATTCCCATGCTTATTCCTTTAAGCATTTGGGACCCAGCTTCTAAGTTACTGTTAGAAGTGTTTTTAGGGAGGCGTTGAATGCTTCCAGTCACTGAGGAGAGTGATCTAGCTTTTCGTGCTTATTCTTCAAGCACTCTCCACATACTGTTGAAACAAACAGAACAGCCACCAGCTCTGTTCGCAGAGCCATCTTAAGATACACACCTCTGTCATTGTCCTGATGCTCAGTAATCTTCAGTGGCTCCCTAACACCTGCTAATCAGTGGACAAACTCTTCACCCTGGCATTCTGGGCCATGACCCTCTGTTACAACAATATGCTCCACTCCTCCTTGAGATACTTTCACTACTGGTCCTGGAGACTGAACCCAGGGACTTCTCAAGGAGCTACATCTCCAGCCTTTTGGTTTGTATTTCACTAAGCTGTCAAGGCTGGGCTCAAGTGTGTAATCACTGTCTCAGCCTCCCAGAGTCCCGGTATCTCAGGCATGCAGCACCACACTGGGCTTGTATATACATCAATCACTCTGGCTCACACCACATTTGCTCCCAGAACCCCTTGCTGATGCCACTGATGCTGTAATATTCCTCACACCATATACTTCACTTACAATACATTTTCACTTTTTATTGGCCTGAAGGCAATTTCATGAATATTTTTTGGACGTCTATTTTTCGACAGGGGGAGATCAGGTATCACTTCTCTGTGAAGCTTTCCTTAGAGCTCCCGACGCTGGTTCCCCACAGAACTTGCACAAGGGAGGAGACAGGAGCATATTTTCTTTGTGGAGCTTCAAACATCACAAAGACTTGCCACATTGATGCCTTTTATTAGCTTATTGGCTACAGATAGAGCCCAGAGCTTCGTATTCCTGCAGTATTCAGAATAATGCTTGCTTCATAATATACATTCAACAACTTTCTGTCAAATAAACTCAGACCACAAAATTTATGATTCCTTCTCAAGATTCCAAAAGCCTTCCTGAGACATTAGTTTGCCAGAATCTTTGCTGTCTCCAAGATTAACAAGACAAATGGACCCCTTTCACCTTTCCCCTGGGTGAGAACAGTGAGATTTTAGTAATGCCAGTGCTAAACAGGGTACGTGTGAGCAGCACCTAAAGGACACGCTACTTCAAAGAAAAGGAGCAAAGCCAAGGCTACAGAGTCAGGTCCCAGGACCAGCAACACCAACTGCCAAAACGCTGAAGCCAAATGTATGAGCACAGCATTGTGTAAGGGACAGGCCAAGCACATAGACGTCCAGGACCTCCTACATCATCAGCTCAGCACAAGTATAATTCTCACAGCATTATTATTATTATTTTTTGTCTTTTTGAGACAGGGTCTCGCTATGCAGTTCAGGCTGGCCTTGAGCTCACTTTTGTGGCCCAGGATGGTCTCGAACTCGCACGGATCCTCCTGCCTCAGCCTCCCGAGTGCTGAGATTACAAGTGTGCGCCACCACGCCCGGCCTCTCACAGCATCATTGAGGCCCCAGAAAATCCTTAGACCTGAGTCCTGTGTTGGGAACAGCAGTAATCTATCTGAAGACAAAAAGCTGCCAAGTGGTAGAAGTTGAGTGGAAGGTGAAAATGCTGAAACCTCCGAAACACCCTCGTTTCACGGAAATGACGCCAATTCAGTGTGGGGGTGTCGTCTTTGTGGAAGAAAAAAGTACCTGTAGCAAACCACAAATGACAAGCTATTCCTTTTCCTTGGCGTTGCAGGGTACTGGAATGAGAAGACAGGGAATCTGAAGATTTACTGTTTGGCCATGTTGGCCCCACTCAGGGAGCACACTGAGATGGCGATTGACACTTGGTGTGGTGGCACACACCGAGTCTCCCAGCGCCTGAGAGGCTGAAAACAAGAGGATCACTGTTGGTCTATCTACAAAGTGAGACCCTGTACCAAATTTTTAAAAAAATTACTAAGTTAAGCCCAGGGTCACATCCAAATAATTTATCAAAGATTTCTTAACTTTTCTCTATGGTATAAATATAGCTTCTCCCTCTTGATCTTTTTTTTTTTTTAATTTTATTTATTTATTTATTGTCTCAGAACCTTTATTTGTTTATTCACTCATTTTTATGGCCGGCTCAGCCCGCCCAGAGGGCAGGGCTGGCGCAGCATGTGGTGTCGGGGATCGAACCGTGGTCCCTGAAGTCGCCCAAGCTTTCCCAAGCAGGCGCTTTAGACCACTGAGCCATCCTGCCGGGCCCCTCCCTCTTGATCTTGATTCACCTCTTCTGTAGTTGAAACAGAATTTTTTTTTTTTTTCTTGGACACCATTTTCAGTTAAAGGCCATAAAGCATAACCTATTTTACTTTTTTGAGAAGATCTAAAATGATGTTAATTCTTGGGCTCCCAGGAGCCTAAGCCTTAGAATTCAAGTGTCCTTCAGATAGATAGACAGACAGACAGACAGACAGACAGACAGATAGATGATAGATAGATAAGATAGTTATATTGCTAATTTCTGTTAGCTCACTGAAAATAAACGTTCATGTTAGTGTTGTCTGGACAATTAAATGCCTATATCTTAAACTCTGAGTAATTTAAAGATAACAATATGTAATATAATAACCATTGTTATTCTCCTATTGCTTTACTTTTTTTCTCTTTAAAAAAATTTTTTTATAGCCAGCTCAGCCTGCCATGGTGGGGTGGGGCTGGCGCAGCATGTGGTACTGGGGATCCAACTGTGGTCTCTGTGGTTGCCTAAGCTTGCCTAAGCAGGCGCTTCAGACCACCAAACCATCTCACCAGCCCAATATTTTTTGTAAAAAAGAAAAGAATTCAAGTGTCCTTACAATTCACTGGTGACAAATAGACACAGGTGGCTATTTTTCACTTGTATGTGGACAGTGAAGACAAATGATCCAAAGCCCAAGTTCACAAGTGTTTCATGGAGAGCCTTTGCCCTAATACACTGAGCTGTGCAATAGCCATGATGAAAGAATGTTTCCCTTTTTATTCCTAATGAAATCTCTGACTAGGACAAATACTGTAGGATTGACAGGCTACAATTTTATATATGCTTAGATTTCTAAATTTCTGTGTAAAAATATGTAACTGCTTTTATAATATTCTATAGAGATTTATTAGAATATCAATGATTGACAGAAAATACCAATTTCAAGCTATGTCTAAGATGTTTGATATTCAGAAAGATAGTGGTGTTAAGCTCAATTACCTATTTTATAGAGTAATAGTATCACTAAGGTTTTTTTTCTGGAGGGTTAAGTATAAAAGTTTACAGATGAAAAATTGGAGAAAAAGAAGGGCTACAAGGATTGCCAAAGTTTTGGCCCTAACTCTTCAAGGTCAGAGAGGACTCAGGACATTAGAGAACCTGTGCTATGACATCCTATAACTCAAGGGTTTCCCAAATTTTCTGTTCAAGGAGATTTGGGGGCTATAAAGCGAAGGGATTAAAGACATAGTATGCCTAAGGAGAGTCACCTAGAGAGAAAACATTCAGGCTTTCATAGAAAGCAAACTGGCCAAGCAATGCCTGTGATTCATCCAGAGGGCTGACACTGACAGCAGTTCTACAAAGCACTGTACATGGTTTCAAGGTAAATACTGAGGGGATGTGACTGACTTTGGGAGATACAAAAGTTACATGTTTTGTTATTCAGGTCTTACTTTAACTTGCCCTTAACCACCCAGCAAAAAGTTTAACCACAAGGCATAAAACATAAAGCTAGATTAATATGCTGAGCTGTCAAAGGCTGAAATCGGAGGCTGAGGCAGGAGGATTGGTGTGAGTTCGAGACCAGCCTGGGCTACAAAAGTGAGCTCAGGACCAGCCTCAACTGCATAGCGAGACCCTGTCTCAAAAAGACAAAAAAAAAAAAAAAAAAAAAGGCTGAAATCAATAGCTTCCAACATTGCTAGTTGTGCCAATAACCCACTGCAATTATGAAACACTAGATTATGTATACAACTACTTTCTCTTAGCGCAATGAAAAGAAATTTTTCTTTGAGATTTCATAATTTATTTATTTATTTTTTACTTGAGAAGAAATTTTTTGTACCAATAATGATTAGAAAATTATCTCATCCACATCCTGTACTCTGTATAACTACTAGGAGGACAACAATATGTACTGTATCAAATATTTGGAATGTATTACTAATGTGTTTTAAAACTGTATCATTGCTATTTATTAAAAGTAATAAAAAAATAAACAAATAGAAAATAAAAAAATAAATCTCTTAGGTCAGAAGGAGCATCTGCTGGATGAGTAATTTTCTAGAAGAAATGGAGTTCTTTTTTTTAATTTTATTTTTTTTATTTTACTTTTTTTCTTGTTTCAGAACCTTTGTTTATTCACTCATTCCCATGGCTGGCTCAACCCACCCCGAGGGCAGGGCTGGCGCAGCATGCGGTGCTGGGGTTCGGACCGTGGTCCCTGAAGCCGCCCAAGCTTCCCCAAGCAAGCGCTCTAGACCACTGAGCCATCCCGCCGGGCCCCAAGAAATGGAGTTCTATACCTGTGGCTGAGACCATTCGCTGTCAGGCTTTGCAGATTGGAAAAGGTTCGTTATTTCAAGTCTGGTTGCAACACCTTCATTGCGCTGTCTCGTCCTTGTCTACCTGATTGCCTCTTAGCTCTACTCTTAACACACTCTTCATCAAAACTTTTCCCGCTACTACTCTTGCTGCCTCCCTAGGCCAAAATCCTCTTGTCTCACCCCCAAATCGCTCTAACAGTCTTCTGTTATGGACTCTGTGCCTCTGGAAGGTATGGTAAGGTCCTAATTTCTGTGACCTCAAAATTTAGACTTATTTGGAGACAGGACCATTACAGATGTAATTAGGTAGTTTAAGATGAGGTCAGGCTGGGCGTGGTGGCGCACACCTGTAATCCCAGCACTTGGGAGACTGAGGCAGAAGGACTGCTGCGAGTTCGATACCACCCTGGGCTACAAAAGTGAGCTCAAGGCCGGCCTGAAATGCATAGCAAGACCCTGTCTCAAAAAGCCAAAAAAGGGCCCGGTGGGATGGCTCAGTGGTCTAAAGCCTCTGCTTGGGGAAGCTTGGGCGACTTCAGGGACCACGGTTCGATCCCCGGCACTACATGCTGCGCCAGCCCTGCCCTCGGGGCAGGCTGAGCCGGCCATGAAAATGAGTGAATGGACAAACAGAGGTTCTGAAACAAGAATAAAATAATAAATTATAATAAAAAATTCAAAAAAAGAAAAATGGGGGAGAAGCTAGCTAAAGACACTGTAAAGTAAGAAACAAGTTAGGAAAATGAAAGCAGGGACCTTGTGCGACGTCCAGCATTCTGGCAAGGGGCTACAGTGCCGACTCTGCCAACCATAATGGGCTCTGCTGAGGGTTCAGAAAAGCTGAATCATGACAAATGAACATAGCAGTGGGTTGAGAGCCATGCAGTGGAGCCTTGGAAGCAGAAGAGATGGCAGGATGAGAAAAATGGAGACTGCATGTGCAGACAGGTGTTTCAGGGAGTTCTGCTGAGAGTGAGAATCCCAGGGATTACTGTAGGGAGGAAGAGAAGGCTATGGCCTGGCTGCATTTTGGAAGGTGGAGTGTGACGAACAGGGCTGGGGACAGCTGTGGTATGGATGGCAGCCCCACCTGTGGGCCCTCTGTTGCTTTCTCCCTTGCTTGGATCGCTATCGGTTGACCCCTTAATGAACCCTATAGCTGGGCGTGGTGGCGCACGCCTGTAATCCCAGCACTCGGGAGGCTGAGGCGGGAGGATCGGTGAGAGTTCGAGACCAGCCTGGGCTACAAAACTGAGCTCAAGGCCAGCCTGAACTGTACAGCGAGACCCTGTCTCAAAAAAAAAAAAAAAAAAAAAAAAAGAACCCTATGATAGGAAAGACATAGAAGTTAATGAGTGGTCATGTTCGTGACTGAACATGTGGTCCTCCTTTGCTGAAGTGATTATGCATGAGATCATGCTGACTGCCCTAAATAAAGCTGACTTGCTTCAGGGGTTCATGGCTCACTGAGGGCCGGATCTCAGTGAAGCCCCTGAGCTGCCTTCATCGGATATTCTTGTCATTCCTTTTGGCACCAACACATAACATTACAACAAGTGGCGCGCAACGCAGGGCACGAAAGACGACCAGGCGTAAATTAAGAGAGGCCTGACCGAGTGGGAAAAGTACCCCCAGAGTAGGCGAGACCACCAGCAACAGTTCAGAGTAATGGGAAATCCCGCTTCGATAGAAAATGAGTATGTCCACCTTACAGAGGCATTACTCAGAGGAGCAGGGGTAAAGGTGAAACCAAAGAGTTTTGAAGAATTATTTTTCTTTATAAAAAGACATTGTTTTTGGTTTCAGCCTAAAGGAAAAGCTGCTGTAGACTTAAAAGTTTGGAAGCAGGTCACAAAGGCTCTGCACAGAGCACATCAGCAAGGAGAGCCTATCCCTTTAAGCGTGTGGTCTTTATG
>PVJA010038007.1:0-19986 GCA_004027025.1 Myocastor coypus
ATGGAAAGCAGAGCTAGATTGGTGAGATGAGCTTTAGGAGGCTCAGATTCAATAGCCTCCAACGTCACAAGCTTCACTGGTGGCACACTGCAATTGCAAAACCTTTGATTGTATATGTATCTGCTTCCTCTTAGTCCAAAGAGAAGTATATTCTTTCCTGTTTTTTTTTCTTTATTTCTTTCTTTTTTCTATGCAACATTAATAGGGAGGTGGGTCATTCCCACACACTGCACTCTATAGAATGATTGTGAGGACAATATGCAATATGTCAACTTTCAAAGAAAAAAAGGAGGAAAAGAAAAAAAAAAGTAATGTGGATTTAGAAAGGTTAATGTTTAGTTGTTTGGTCAATCTTATATACCTATATGCATTAATCTAAACTGATCCGATGATGAAAATATGTAATATAACCATTGTTAAATTTAAACAATAAAAAAATTGAAAAAAAAATAATAGAAGTATCTCACTAGCACACATGAGGCCCTGAGTTCTATCCTCAGCGTTTGAAAAAAAAAAAAAAGAGGGCCAGCGAGATGGCTCAGATGTCTAAAGCACCTGCCTCAGAAAGCTCAGGCAAGAGCTAGGACTGCTACTCGATCCCGATAGCACATGCTGCACCACCCCATCCCAGGGCAGGCTTAACTGGTCATAACACCAATAAATAAATGAGGTTTAAGGAAAATAAAATAAAATCTTTAGAGGGGCCCAGTGGGATGGCTCAGTGGTCTAAAGCGCCTGCTTGGGGAAGCTTGGGCAGCTTCAGGGACCGCAGTTTGATCCCTGGCCCCACATGCTGTGCCAGCCCTGCCTCGGGACGGGCTGAGCCGACCACAAAAATGAGTCAATAAACAAACAAAGGTTCTGAAACAAGAAAAAAAAAAATAAATAAAATAAAAAATTTTTAGAAAAGGAGAAGAAAACAAGAGATGAATAAATAAATGAATATCACTTGATGAAGAGATGAGTATGATACAGAGAGAAAAAATGATTTATGAATAAGAGGAAAAGAAAGCATTCCTGTGGATAGATCAGGAAAATGCCTAAGGTATCTTGGAGGAACACTGAGCAATTAAAATGAATGAGGAGGAGACATTATAAGAAAATTAAGTTGAAATTGGCACATGAGGGTATGAAATGTTGGGTTACACCAGAAATCTACAAATTTTTCTGAAACTTGTTAACTTGCAAGGCAGAAAAATTACCCCTGGCCAGCAGAAGTTCTTAGCTGTATGTAAGATGAAAATCCTAAGTGGGCCAGGTGTAAGGCTAAATTTTCTTACAGGAAGGAAGCACCGCTGCTTGCTCCACAGACAGCAGCCTTGAAGAGAACAGACAAGTTGGCTGCTGCGGACCAGCCTAGAGGGTGGCAGAGATCACCGCTCCACCAACAGAGCCGCCCACACGAAGGGAGACCTTTTCCATTTATGGAATCTGGTCCAGGCTTCCCATGCATCCAGCTTCTTCATCTCAGCTTACTCCTTTAATTAACCTGCTGCTGCTTTTCCTCATCGCCAAAAAATCCAGTAGCCCAATTGATTCCTATCAGGCAACTACTTCCAAGTCCAATTAACTGCCTGCTTCAGTTATACACCCAGATTCCAGAGTCAGACTCCTTGGGTTCAGATTTCCCTCTTGTTTGTTTGCCTTTGGCCCTTGTGAAGTAGCTTAATATAATAAAATAAAAGTCCTGTCAGGTCCTGGTCTCAACATCTGAGAACTTCCACAGTTTTTAACAAACCTTACTAGATATTTTTGTTGAATTTACATAGAAATGCAAAAGAGCTAGTATAGACAAAAGATTTCTGAAGGTAGCAAAGTTGGAAAATTTATATGCCTCAGGATTGCAAGACTTACTACAGTACTACAGAATTACGATGTGGTGTCCTAATGGCATACAGTTAAGCAGATAGATCAAATGAAATATACTTGAGAGTCTATAAATAAACTCTTATCTATATGGCCAATTAATTCTCCACAAATGTGCTAAAATAATTCAATAATGAAAGGGCAGCTTTTTCAAAAGATAGTGTCTAGGGGTAGGCCAGATAGCTCAGCAGACTAAAGCTCCTGCTTAGGCAGAGCACAGCAGCCAGGGCTCAATCCCGGCCCCATACCAGTTCCACTCCTGGGTGTGCTGAGGCAACAACTGAGACTGGGCATGGTGGCACATGCCTGTAATCCCAGCTCTGGGGAGGCTGAAAACAGAAGAATCACTACAATCTAGTAGTCAGATCCTACAGGCCCTGTGCCAAATCAAAAAAAAAAAAAGATAGTACCTGAATGCCAAGGCATTTGCATAGACATGTGGAAGAAAAATTTTAAAAGAGAGAAAGAGGAGGAAAGAGGGAATGAAGAAAAGATAGAAGGAAAGAGAGACTAAATTTTTTTAAAAAATGTATTTGGTTGTTGGAGGATCTCACTATGCAGCTGCTATGGTCTGTGTCTAGTTGTCCCCCCCCCCAAAGCCTCATGCAGTCATGAGGCAGGGACTTCTAGAGTTTGAGATTAACTCATGATCCACTGGGATTATGAGTGATCAACTGGGAGTGTGGTACTGCTTGAATTATGGGTGTGTATACTTCTCCCATCCTGGGGCAGAGAACCTGAAAGCAATATAAGAGAGACAAAGTGACAGACTTGCTCTCTGTTGCCCTTGTTGCTGTTCTGCTGCCATGAACTGCTGCCCTCTGCCATGTGCCAGTCCGCCTTGGGGACAGCTGAGTATGGACTGAAACCTCCAGTAACTGTGAGCTCAATAAGCCTTTCCTTCCTTCATTTTGGGTGTGGGATATTTGTCCCAGCAATGAGAGAAGAGTAACTGAGACAGCAGCTCAGACTTGTGATTATCCTTCTGTTCTCAGCTACCCCAGTGCTGGGATGACAGGAGCGCAGCACTATGACCCAGACTCTGGCCACATCAGCCTGCCCTGGGGAAGAGACTGGCACAACATGTGGTACCAGGGATTAAACCTTGATGCCCCCACTTGCCTAAGCATGCCTAAACAGGTGCTTTAGTCCACTGAGCTATCTCACCAGCTCCATTATATCTTTTTTTTTTTTTTTTGTCTTTTTGAGACAGGGTCTCACTATGCAGTTGAGGCGTTGAGGCTGACCTTGAGCTCACTTTTGTAGCCTAGGCTGGTCTTGAACTCACACCAATCCTCCTGCCTCAGCCTCCTGAGTACTGGGATTACAGGTGTGAGCCACCATGCCTGGCTTCCATTAAATCTTTATTTCACATGATCTACACAAAAATTAACCCAAAAAATCATAGGCCTAAATAAGAAAGCTAAAGCCATATATTTACTAAAAAATTAGAGAAATCTTGGATTAGTCAGAATTCTTAAACATTATACCAAGATTGCAAGCCATAAAATAAAAATATTAGTTAAATTAAGCTTTATTAACATTGATACTCTTTGAGCAAGGTACAGTGGAACATCTATAATCCTATCTCTTTTCATACTTCTGCCAAAAGTTGAGATCTTGCGTTTGAGGTCTGTTTTTTTTTTTTTACTTTATTTATTTGTTTGTTTGTTTGTTTGTTTGTTTATACTATGGCTGGCTTAGCCTGCCCTGGGGATGGGGCTGGCGCAGCATGTGGTGCCGGGGATCAAGCCATGGTCCCTGCAGTTGCCTAAACTTGCCTAGGCCGGAGCTTTAGACTGCTGAGCTATCTCAACGGCCCCGAGGTCAGTTTTAACTACACAGCACATTAAAAGCCAACCTGGACCACAAAGCAAAAGAAAGGAAAAAAGATTAAAAACCTTTGATCTTACAGTTGGTCTTAGCCAAAAGACCGAGAAGTAATAACACCCTTTGATCTTAAAAAAACAGCATTAAGAAAATGAAAAGCCGGGTATGGTGACACATGCCTGCAATCCCAGCACTTGGGAGGCTAAGGCAGGAGGACCAGTGCGAGTTTGAGACCAGCCTGGGCTACAAAAGTGAGCTCAAGGCCAGCCTGAACTGTGTGGCAAGACCTTGTCTCAAAAAGACCAAAAAAAAAAAAAAAAAAAAAAAAAAAAAAAAAAAAAAAAAAAAAAAAAAAAAAAAAAAAAAAAAAAAAAAAAAAAAAAAAAAAAACACAGTCTGAGGAAATTTTAAATGCAAGTTCATTTCAGTATTTGCCTTTAAAATCTCATATATGTCATTTTGTTTTGTTTTCTAAGAAGAGTAGAACAACAGTATCTGGCTAGTGAGGGAACTAGTACTTTGGTATTAGAAACAGATTATAACCCAAACTTGAAAAAAATGATTCAAAAAAATTGTGTTATTCTATCTATTCACATCCATATAAGCATTTGAGTGTTCATTATAATCAAAAAATAAGCTTTTAAAAAGTAAGAAATAGCCGGGCGTGGTGGCTCACACCTGTAATCCCAGCACTCGGGAGGCTGAGGCAGGAGGATTGGTGCAAGTTCGAGACCAGCCTGGGCTACAAAAGTGAGCTCAAGGCCAGCCTCAACTGCATAACGAGACCCTGTCTCAAAAAGACAGAAAAAAAAAAAGTAAGAAATGCTTCACTTAGATCAATGATCACTAAATTTTTATTTTGCATTGTAATGACAGAAAGGCAAAAGGTATAATTCATTCTTTTATAAGTTATGTAATAACATACTTTAAAAAGAATAAACAAAGTAGATTAAAAAGCTCTTAAATGAATACAAGTGGAACAAAGTAATCAAACTGCAGCCATTATGTCTAATGTAAAGCTTGGTAATATTAGAAATACTGGCACTTGATAGTCTTACAGGTTAGAAAAGTAAGCAACATTTAACATTGTTGTCCTATGCTACCTGGAGCAGTACCCTGATTAAATCTTTATTCACTGGGATTTAGCTTTCATTAATACATCCACATTGGCTTTGTCTGCTTCTCCAAGACTTTTCTGATAGCGTTCAACAAGGACGTTGTCCTTCTTCTTGGAGGACCTCTGAAAACCACCTTCTTTCATAGCATGTGAGTTTCCAGGGCTAACAAAATTGTGTGCTTCTTTTAACTGCTGGATCAGCCATTCCAACCTCGCCTTCTCGGCCAGGTGTTTGGCCAAGTCGTGCATAAGCTGTATCTCACCCACAGATCTCTTCCTAGGAAGAACAGAAGCAGAGAGGACCACTCCATTAGCTTTCCACCACCAAAATGTAAAGCCGACCTTCCAACCCAATTCCGTGCCTTTCTTCACTACGCAGAACAGGCTCCAGTACTTACTTAATAATAGGTTTCCCAGTTGTTGTAAGGAAACAAATTGCAAGTAGGACAATCATGACTTTAGCCATGTCTCTTACAGGCAACATTTTCACTGAAAAGAAAAGAAAATTTTAGTGTTCCCAACTACAGAAATACAATAGCTTTCATGTATAATCATATAGCCAATACCAGAATATGACCATGATTAATTGGGTTAGTTTTCAAGAAAGGCTTTCAGAATCAGCCCTTTCATATTATGGGAAACATTATAACATCATACATGCATCTTCTTTATTTTATTTTATTTTTTATTTTTTATTGCTTTTAATAAGAAATAAGAATATGATAGTTTCAAAACATGTTAGTAGTACATTAGCAATAATTGACACATTGAGTATTGTCCTCATAACAGTTATACAGAGCACAGGGTGTGGACATGATACATTTCCTAATCACATGCAACTTCTTCGAGACACTAGAAAGATAACTTTTCCTTTAGGACTGGAGATTTAACCCAGGGCCTTCACAATGTCACACTGAGATATATTCTCAAGGTTTGAAAAGAAAAGACTGCTCACTAACTCTCTAAATTACCCAGGCTGCAATTTAACTTATGATCCTCTTACCTCTGACTCCTAGAGTGCTGGGATTAGAGGGGTGTGTATAACAGGACCCAGCTAACCCTGACCTTTCCTGTCTGAAATATCTTTTTGAGAGTTCATATAAAAGACTTCATTCTTGAATTTTGAGCCACTTGACAAATGCAAAAACTTTCTTTTGAGAATTTTCTTCTACGTTTTATGTTGTTCATTCATATATGGTTGTAAGGTTTAAAATTAACTAGCCTTAGCTGGGTGTGGTGGCTCACGCCTGTAATCCCAGCACTTGGGAGGCTGAGGCAGAAGGATCGGTGCAAGTTCGAGACCAGCCTGGGCTACAAAAGTGAGCTCAAGGCCAGCCTCAACCGCATAGGGAGACCCTGCCTCAAAAAGACAAAAAAAAAAAAAGAAGAAGAAGTGTTTAAGCCGGGCGTGGTGGCTCATGCCTGTAATCCCAGCACTCGGGAGGCTGAGGCAGGAGGATCGGTGTGAGTTCGAGACCAGCCTGGGCTACAAAAGTGAGCTCAAGGCTAGCCTGAACTGCATAGGGAGACCCTGTCTCAAAAATAAATAAATAAATAAATAAATAAATAAATAAATAAAATAAAATAAAATTAACTAGCCTTAATGGGTTAAATCGTTGTTACTGCTTATTGAGTTATTGTTTGGTTTTGAGGTTTTACTGAATAAGTACACACTTCTCCTAACATTAAAAATATGTACCAGAACAATTATAAAGCATCTATTTGTGATATACAGTTTTTTAAAGGTACCTGAGATCAAACGAAGGACCTACATGCCAGGCAGGTGCTTATGCTACTGAACTGTAGCCCCAGTCCTATGATACGCGTTTTGAGTTTCGGCTGCATGCTATCTGCTCAGTTTATTGTATTAGCATACATATAGTTTTAGTATATGCAAGTTTTAGTTCTTCTTTTGCTCATAAAGCTTTTTACATAAATATAGATTAATTTTCCCACAATCTGCATTTCAATAATTACAAAGGCTGTTGGATCAGCCAAATAGCTCAGCGGACTAAAGCACCTGCTTAGGCAGAGCACAGCAGCAGGGGTTCAATCCCTGGCCTGCCATACCAGCCCCACCCCCATGGCACGCTGAGACAGTGATTGAAACTGGGCGTGATAGTGCTGGTGGCACTGGTGGCACATGCCTGTAATCTCAGCGCTTGATAGGCTGAAAACAGGAAGATCACTATGAGTTCTATCTACATAGTGAGACCTTGTAGACCCTTTCCTAAATACATGAAAAAGGGGGAAAAATTGTGAAGACCATTAAGAGAAAAGCACATTTTCTAAATGTTCTGTGTTGTATCTCAAATAAACACAATGGCTATGTCGCCCAATTTTAAAGAGAAATTGTGTCATTTAGAAGTAGCATAAAACAGATTATAATCCACTGCACTTTTCACTATATAATATAAAGATATGGATAGAACAACAAAGAAAAATTTCCTTTTTGGGTTCTGGTAGAAAGAATCACCGAAAAACAGGAGTGCTGGTGTCTTACCCTCACTTTTCCTGTTTACCCCACACATCTCTGCTTTGTTGCTTTGTTCTTACAAAGGATATAGACGTCTTAGAGGACGTCTAGGAGAAAAATCCCGTCCAAAAGACATTTTGCTATCTTTAAAGTTCATGTACAATTTTCAGAAAAGAAAACTAACAAAAGTCGCCCTTTATGTGTAAGCAAGTCATATTCAGCTGTCAGTGGGAGATCTCCAACCTCCAGATATAGAGTTCTCTGCAAGCCATGAAAGAAACATCTAGGTAAGGGCATGTTGCAAGAAAAATGGAAAATTATTTAACATATTTATATAATGTACATCAAATCTATTTATCACTATCCTCTTTTACTTTAAAATTTAGATTAAAAGGCTACTAATTCATATACTAAATGCTTATCATTTTTCTATAATTTCAGATGTGCTTTTTAAAAGTCAAAGTATCTCAAAAGGGTTTAATCACAAAAATGCACCTGTCCTTGGCTCAGGTTTAGTCTTTGTCTTACGTTGAGTTTGAGTCTGCTTCCCTCAATATTTTATCATGAATAAGTAGCATGATATTTGCAGGATATGATACACATTAAATCCTTGCTTGTTATTTGAAAAAGTCTTGTTTAATGTAAAGGAAAAAAATTGAAGACAAATTACCATGTGCTGACTTCAGACAAGATCCTCCTTCTGAAGTCCCAACAGCTGATGATGTGTTGATGTTGAGTAAACCTGAGAGAATTGAAGAGCTCCCCTGCAGTCCCTTCAGATAGGCTCCTATATATGGGTCTACTGCTCACCAAGAAGCTGTTGGTTGTTAACGGATAATGTTACTCCCAATCTCTGGATCGGATCTCAACCGTAGGGCCAAAGCAGCAGCACATCCCCATTGGGTGGGGCCTGTTCCTCTACAGATTTTGATGATTGGATAACAACCAAAATATTAAGGTGCTAGATAACAGCATTAGCAAGTTCTGAAACTATTGAGTTGTACCAATAAGAAAAGTTCTAATTTTCTTCTGATGTTGAATATGCATTAAAAATTCTGATTCTAAAGTTGTAAGAAAAAGTTACTGTTTTTTAAAAATAAAATCTGAGATAAAGAAATTTCTTACAATAGGGTGTGGTGGTGCACACCTGTAATCCCAGCACCTGGGAGGCTGAGGCAGTAGGATCTGTGTGAGTTTGAGACCAGCCTGGGCTACAAAAGTGAGCTCAAGGCTAGCCTGAACTGCATAGTGAGACCCTGTCTCAAAAAGACAAAAAAAAAATTTACAATCACATTATTGGTACAATTATTATGATAATGAGGCATGTATGCTATGATGATTTTGCAAGGTATTTTCAGCCAATCCTCATATCACCTCTAATATTTTTAAATGAATGTTTTTGTTAAGTGTTAAAAGTATTTGAATATACTTTTAGTATGTAACTTTGAAAGCTTCGAAAGTAAAATTATATAAAAATTATTTCATTTTTATGCATGTATTAATTTTTACTCATTGCTGGGACAAATACCCGACACTCAAAATGAAGGAAGGAAAGGTTTATTTAGCTCACAATTACTGGAGGTTTCAGTCCATTCTCAGCTGGCCCAAGGCTGAGTGGCACATGGCAGAGAGCAGCAGTTCATGGCAGCAGAACAGCAACAAAATGGTGACAGAGGCAGCCAACCAAATAGGGCAGCAGAGAGCAACAGCTCTAGTCTGTCTCTCTGTCTCTCTTTATATTCCTGTCAGGCTCTCTGCCTTAGGATATCCACCCTAGACCACACCCATAGTTCCAGCCCTACTCAGACCCATAATCCCATCAGTACTAAAACACATAATCCCAGTGACTCATGAGTCAAGTCTCAATCTGTAGAAGTCCCTGCCCAATGGCTACATGAGGCTTTGGGGGACAATTAGACATAAACCATAACAATGCATTTAGTGCATAGTTACAATATTTATCAAGTAATATATATTTCATATATCATCACATTAATTCTTTAGGGAAGTCCTACAAAGTGCATAATATTATCTGCATTTATTTTTCTTGAACTCTAGCTATATAGCTCAAGCTTACAGTGCACTAGTATTCTTCCCGCTTCAGCCTCCCTTGTACTGGGATTACAGTTCTGTATCATCACACCAGTCTTATTATCCTCATTTAAAAAAAATGTATTTGGTACACAGTCTCGCTATGCAGCTCAGACTCAGTGATCCTCTTGTTTTCAGCCTCTCCAGTGCTGGGATTACTGGTGTGCGCCACCACGCCTGATCTCTATCCTCATTTTCACTTGAGGTAGTTGAGGCTTGGAAAGTAGAGATGTTGGAATTCAGTAAACATCTCTATGATGCCAGAACCACTTTGATTCTTATTTTCCCAGTAAAATGCAACCTTTTCTTGACTTTCAGTGTTCTTGACTGTATTTTACCTACCGCTTTGCAACCTTCTTACCCAAAGGTTAGGTCCTGGTTCTCATCTTCTTCAACTGATGAGTGAGCACCTGTGCCAAAGCTAAATAGAAGAATACTGCGGCCAATAGCAGCCACATAGCAGAACAGTACAGCCACTTGTGCGGTTTCAAATATTGCTGCAGTCTGCTTACCACCTATCAACAAAATCCCTTGAATAGTCCTGGCGGGGTGAGGTATGCTTTACTTCTCAACAAAAAAGCTATTTCCAAGCTTGGGTCAGTTTTCCTAGCTCTGGTCCCACCCAAGCTTTGTGTCATCTTCTCTCTGCTAACCATGCCCAAGGTACAACTGCACCTCAAATAAGTGGCAGCGTAAGTTTGAATAGCCTAGAATGAGAGATACCTGTGTTAGCCCTGTTCTCCACATGAGCTGCTCTTATTTGGAGTCCATGCCAAGTTCCCCCAGTCTAGAAGTATTGGAAAAAAGCTAGAATATCTCCGGAAGATAGAAATTAGTTTGATGAAAATGTGGGAAGTGGTTGAATAAAGCTGAAAAAAAAAATCTGAAAAAAAAGTCTCACGATGACATTATAGCTATATTTCATTATTTATAGGACTATCTTATTTTTTTGTTTTTTTTTTTAGGTTTTTGTTGTTGTTGCTGTTTTTGTCTTTTTGAGACAGGGTCTCACTGTGCAGTTGAGGCTGGCCTTGAGCTCACTTTTGTAGCCCAGACTGGTCTCAAACTTGCACTGATCCTCCTTCCCCAGCCTCCCGAGTGCTGGGATTACAGGCGTGAGCCACCACACCTGGCTCAATATAGGGCTATCTTAAAGGTGAAGTATTCTTTGTGATTTAAGAAAAAAGGACCTGGCCCAATGGATAACATTACAAAGAGGAATATTTAGGCTTAATTTGGACTTCATAATCATTCGAGTAGAGGAACAAGTGGCTTTTTAAGTAATAATCTCACCAACACTGAAAGTGTTCACCATTTTTCAGAGATGCTATAGAAATTTACACCTAGTAGAGGATTAAAGTGGATAGCTAAGGCGTCTCTTTCAACTGTCAAAATTTGTTATTTTGAATTTTATTTATTTATTTATTTATGTATGTATGTTATGGCTAGCTCAGCCTGCCCTGGGGGGAGTAGGGCTGGTGCAGCATGTGGTGCTGAGAATTGAACTTCGGTCCCTGTGGTTGCCTAAGCTTGCCTAAGCAGGCTCTTTAAGACCACTGAGCTATCTCGCTGGCCCCAAATTTGTTATTTTGATTGTTTTTTCTTTTTTGGCCCTAGAAATCGAATCCGGGGCCTTGTACACATAAGCACTCTATTACTGCCCCTTCTGCCCTCCTTTGACCATTCTAAAGGCCTCTTCTGGTGTGAAGTCTACATATGACGCTTGTGTGCCATTTTTCTGTCACACAAGTGGAAATGCAAATGGCTTTATAAACACATTTGTTCTTAGTTATTACAAACTATCATGTTGGTTTGTAATAACTTTTTTTCTCTCTCTCTTCTCTTCTTTGGGTAAGTTTGAAATAACCTATAGTTTTCTAAGAATATTTCAACTTTCACATTCTTCCTCATATTACTTACCAAACAAATTCTCATACTGAAAAACACCTTTTTAAGTTATTTTGACAGAAAAATAAATCAGCTTAGACAGTGATAGTGCATTAATTCATCCATTCAAGAGATGGCATCCTATCTGCCACAAGCTGTGTTAATCACTAGATGACCGAGACAGGACTTCGGCCCTGAAGTCTAACACCTAATCGTAACATATGTAGCAAGAGTTCTAACAGAGATATGAGTCAAGACTTACAAAAGCACAGAGAAGGGAGTGACAAAAATTTCCTGGATTTGTTGGAAATTGGTTTACTGAGAAGCTGCAGGGGATTATGAGGTTTCCACCAGAGAAAATAAGGAAGGACAGAGAGAACGGCACATGCCAAGACTTGGTGTCCGTGGGGTCTACACAGTGATCCATGCAAGAAGAGAGCAGAGGAATAATTGAGGCCATAGATGGTGGCCCTAAGGGAGTTGGTGGAGTTTAATAATAGAAGGCTATGTGCACACACTAAGGACTTTTGTCTCATAGTCCTCTTTACCCTCTGAACATATATGCAGTGGTAAACTTCCTATGACCTTCAGATGTTTCAAAGGACAACTTGACCTTCCTACAAAGAAGTGCTAGAACCGCCAAGATTTGACACACAGTTTATCTGAACCATCAGGCTGTGGGACTGCGGGCATTAATGAGACAGAAGGAAATCACTGAGGAATGAGAAGGCTGAGGGCTATGTGGGCACAGAGGCTGATGACACTGTGACAGAGAAGAGCTGAGACAGCTTTTTGCAGTGAAAAGCGTAGCCTTTCTTACCATGCTCTGCAGCTTTCAGAAGCCAGGATCAGACAACAACTTGCTGTAGTCTTTGCATTTAGGAAAGGTAAAGGACCGTGTGTGGTATAGTATTCCCTCACAGTCTTGAGTTCTGTACAAAATGGAAAAGATTGGGAGTTGTGCAGATACTTCAGCCAAGTTCTCTGCGACCCAGAGAAATAACAAAGTATGTTTTTAGGCTTCCTAAAAAGTTCCTTTAGTGTTCCATTCAAAAGTTCCTTCAGAGTGGGCTGGGGAAATAGCTCAGTGGAATAAGTGCTTGCCTGGCAAGCACAGGGTCCTGAGTTCAAGCCCTGGCACTACCAAAAAAAAAATTCTTCTTCTTCTTCTTCTTCTTCTTCTTCTTCTTCTTCTTCTTCTTCTTCTTCTTCTTCTTCTTCTTCTTCTTCTTCTTCTTCTTCTTCTTCTTCTTCTTCTTCTTCTTCTTCTTCTTCTTCTTCTTCTTCTTCTTCTTCTTCTTCTTCTTCTTCTTCCTCTTCTTCTTCTTCTTCTTCCTCTTCTTCCTCTTCTTCTTCTTTCCTGCCCCGGGAGTGGAGCTGCTGCAGCATGTGGTGCCGGGGATTGAACCACAGTCCCTGTGCTTGCCTAATCTTTCCTAAGCAGGCACTTTAGACGGCTGAGCCATCCTGCTGGCCCCAACTTTCTTGATTGTAAATATTCTCTTTCATTGTTGTGCAAATATATTTATATTTTACAGGTAGCATACTCCAGTGGAGTTCATTTAATATGGTTCCCTCAGCTAACAAGACTCTTCCTTTGGATTTCATGGATAGCTTGTGTCATCACAGTGTAACTTTGTGTAGCAGAAAGTCTTTCACAGGCCCCTCCAAGGGTCAGATGGAGTCAACAGGCTGTGTGTCCCGCTTCCTTCCTTTATGTATATGAAACACTGTATAGAAACAGCAAGGCAGAGGGTATTGGGTTCCCATGAATGAAGTTCTAAGATGAATGATCCTGACTGCAGGATCAAAAATGTCAGTTCTGTGATCTAAATTTGAGTTTCAGGGACCCGGCGGGATGGCTCAGTGGTCTAAAGGGCCTGCTTGGGAAAGCTTGGGCGGCTTCAGGGGCCGCGGTTCGATCCCCAGCACCACATGCTGCGCCAGTCCTGACCTCTGGGCGGGCTGAGCCGGCCATAAAAATGAGTGAATAAACAAACAAAGGTTCTGAAACAAGAAAAATAAAATAAAATAAAAAAGTCTTTAAAAAAATTTGAGTTTCAGCTCAACAAAGACTTGATAAGCACATGTAATCAACCAGGGAAGAAAGGTAACAATTTCCCCATTGGTAACTTCTTCTGGGTTTTAATTTATTACAACTTTTTAAAACTGTGTGCCTGGACAAGGAAAGCTTACGGCGAGAGGACCGCCCTAGCTTTAAAAAGCAGCAGCTGCCATGACGGCGCAGGGGGGTCTGGTGGCCAACTGGGGACGACAATTCAAGTGGGCCATTGAGCTGAGCGGGCCTGAAGGAGGCAACAGGGGTCGAAGCAACCGGAGCAGTGGCCAGGGAGATTCTCTGTACCCAGTCAGATATTTGGACAAACAAGTGCCCGATACCAGTGTGCAAGAGACTGACCAGATCCTGGTGGAGAAGTGCTGCTGGGATATTGCCTTGGATCCTCTCAAACAGATTCCTATGAAACTCTTCATCATGTTATATGGCAGGCAATACTATCTCCATCTTCCCTACTATGATGGTGTGTATGATGGCCTGGAGACCCATTCATGCACTTATGGCCATTTCAGCCACTTTCAAGATGCTAGAAAGCTCAGGCCAGAAGTTTCTTTAGGGTTTGGTTTATCTCATTGGAAACCTAATGGGTTTGGCACTGGCTGTTTACAAGTGTCAGTCCATGAGACTCTTGCCTACACATGCATCAGACTGGTTAGCCTTCATTGACCCCCCGAGAGGATGGAGTTCAGCGGTGGAGGACTGCTTCTGTGAACTGGAGGCAGCAGTACTCAGGAGGCCTAAGTATTCGGGTTTCATTTTCTGCCTCCTTCAGCCCAGTGGCTCCTAAGTAATACTCTTCAGATAAGCATTCAGCGTTGAAAAGAACCAAAAAACTCTCCTTTCTGCATGGTAAGGAGTCATAGCCTACAAGGACAATGTGCATTTTATTAGAAACTGAAGAAATTATACCACAACCTCTGACTGAAAATAATGTAGAAAACTTTATTTATGTTTCCAGTACAGAGCAGAACAACAAAACCAGAACTGCATGTAAACAAAAGAATGGTGGCTGCTAAGTCAAGAAGCATAGCAGCATCTCTTTTCAATAAATTAGATGGTTGAGAATAATGCTTTAAAACATTTCACAAGTTTCCCTTAAATCTGTTTTCCTTAGAATTTTACTTTTGCTTAACACAAACTAGGACATAAAAATTCTGCTGGAGACACTTGAAGATGTGAAAAACTAATGCTGATTCAAATTACACATGATGAAAAAAAAAAAAAAAAACCAGAAAAAAGGAGCACATAAAAAAATAGAAATGTGCTCCTGTGTGGCATCCTTACCATTCAGAGTTCCAAAGTTCACATCGCACAGCAGATTGTGCTCCTTTCTCTGCTTTGAGTTAGAGGCTTCCAGACACCAGCTGTCATAGGTGAAAGTGCTTTCTGCATGATTGCCATTCAAAGAAATGAGCGTTGAACCTAAATCTGAAGGGAAAGCAACCCTGTTCATCCCCTCAGGTAGCTCCACCTCACCCCATGGGTCCCAGGTAACAAACAAGGGGGACCCTGAGCATCTTGGCCCCATCTGCTATCTTCCTCACACGTTTGTCAGCCCTGCTCCCCACAGGGCAAAGCATTCTCAACTAGTCGGCAGTTCTGATGTTCATGAAATCTATCCTGAATTTGCTAACAGTGCAAGGAGTTGTAAAATAGACACTAAAACAGAAAAGATTTTTCCATGGTTGTAAATGATACATCATAAGTGTGACTGGACAGTGGGCTCTTACTCAGGTTAACAAGTTGACAGGCCGCCCTAGAAACTATTCTCTTGCTGTCCACTTTGTGGCATTGTGCAGTGGAAATGCTTGGGATCTGGGTAAAGAAGATGTGGAAAAAATAACTCGCAGCTCTGGTGCTTAACAGCTGCATGATCCTGGATAAGTCATTTCACACAAAAGAACTTGAATTTCCATAAGAAAGCAAATAAAAAATGTCTCGTAGACTTATTGTAAGGGCAGGATAGAATAATACACAGAAAGAACTTCATCAGGTGCATTAGAATGAGAACAATAGTAATACTTTTTCATATGAACACTGTTAAGGTGGTGGTGGTTTTTTTTTTAACTATTTATTTATTTATTCATTTTTCTTGTTTCAGAACTTTCATTTATTTATTTATTTTTATAGCCGGCTCAGCCTGCCCTAAGGACAGGGCTGGTGCAGCATGTGATGCCGGGGATCGAACCATGGTCCCTGCAGCTGCCTAAGCTTACCTAAGCAGGCGCTTTAGACTGCTGAGCCATCCTGCCGGGCCCCAAGGTTGTGTTGTTGAGTGAAAAAAATTGTTCCTACCCTTTTGTGATTTTTCTGTATCCTCCTTGCTGATTGTATGATATTTGGAGCAATGCTACAGAACTATTCTAAACACTCTAGAGCGCTACTGACTTCATCTTTTAAGAACAAAAACATTACAGGTTGGAGCAATAGCTCAGAGCCATAGGCACTTGCCAAGTGCAAGCATGGGCCACGTATGTTGTGCCAGCCTCCAAACTAGGCATGGTGGTGCATGCCTGTAATCCTAGCACTTGGGAGGTTGAGACAGGAGGATTGCTGTGAGTTCGGGGTGGTCAGAGGACTACAAAAAATGAGCTCCCGGCCAGCCTAAACTGCATAGTGAGACCCTGTCTCAAAATAAATAAATATTTATATTATTAATTATATAATATACATATGTATGCATATATTCAGCATGGTTTCATGTAGCAAAGGGTGCAAAGAGAGGCATGCAAATCAGTCTATCATTTCCCTCCAGTGCCATTCTCCAAATGCCTAGGGCATCAGTAAAGTGTGTGAAGTCTCTGAAACTAGATTCTGAACATTCTCACTGGGCTAGTCATTTCATGAAATCAACTATAAAGAAAGGTAGGAAGGACAAAACACTACGTTTAGCTTTGGAATCGCTGATTTCACATCCTGGCACTGCAGTGGTCACCAGATTTAGCAAATTGAAGCAGAGGACACCCAATTTAATTTGAATTATTCCTAATTACCCATGCATATACACACTGAAATAAAAGCAGGGGTGTTTATACTAATGTTTTTGTGTCAACCTGAAACAAATTATAAGTACTAAATTGCATGGTTTTTTGTTTGTATTTTCCCGATAACATGTCTCTTCTTAAAAAAAAATATATATATATATATATACATATATATATATATGTATATGTATATATATATATGTATATTTTTTATATATATGTATGTATGTATTTCGTACAGGGTCCACAGGGTTTCAGCATGTAGTTCAGACTCATAGTGATCCTCCCGTTTTCAGCCTCCCAAGTGCTAGGATTACATGCGTGTGTCAGTCTCAATCACAGTTTCAGCAAGTGTCCTGGGGACAGGACTGGCACAACACACTGGGGCTTGAGATATGTCTCTTCTTACCAGCTCCTATTTTCCAGCTTTCATTCAGAAGGTTTAGTGTCTGTATTCTAATTGCATCACATCATAGCCTCTTCAGTGGTCATATTTAACTTATTTTGCTCTTCCACAATAATAATAATAAACATGCTCAACATTCTCATTATGAGTAGAGCTTCTAAATAGGTACTGGAATAACACTAACAAAACAAAGAGTCGCTCTGAAAGTGATTTCTTGAAGCACATAATACCTCTTTTAGGAACAGCCCTGACACTTCAGGGACAGATTGTCATGAATTCTTTAACACTCTACAATTTTCTTTAACTAAAAGAGGTCTTGCAGTGTGTAGAATCTTAGAGCTAAAGAGCTAATGCAAATCAGGAAAATACTTAGGGTGGAGGATGCAACTCTCCAAGTATGCAACTCTCCATGTGGGTTGTACCTGGTGGCTTCTTCCAAAGAGTATAGAAAGGGTGAGCAACAGTGGCTTTACAGTAGAGGAACTTAACAAACACTACTTCAGCAGAGAATGAATTGGTCAATGTCAACATCAATAAGTAGTGTGTTGGGGCTGGGGAGATAGCTCCATAGCACAAACGTCTGGCAAGTGCAAGGTCGAGAGTTCAAACCCCAGTCCCGCCAAAAAAAAAAAAAAAAAAGTGTATTGTAATGTACCCTGGATATTATAAGGTAATAATGGTACCTGACCTCTGTGGTTTTAGGGGTATTATACAAAAGGTAAAGTCTGAAAAGCTATAGTTTTTAGTTAATAAATGTGTATCAATATTTCATCAGTCATTTTCCTCACTAGTGGGACTATATACACTATGCTGGTAACATCATGGAGGCAAGGTTTATTCGGGCTCACATTTTAGTTCGTTGTTAGCTGGCCTCAAGGCTGGGCAGCATGGCAAAGGGGCCTGGCAGAGGAGAGCTGCTCATGCTACGGCAGATAGGAAGCAGAGGGGTATAGGGGGGAGCCTGGCAGGGAGGTAAAACCCACTTAACCATTTCTTCCCACCTGACCCTCTTAACTGCAAGTTATCTATCAGCTCCCATGATACCATTACCTTCCAAAGCCATGCCTATGATCTAAATATAAACCATAGCACTCATGATAAAGAATGAATCATACTAGTATATGATGTTAATAATAGAGGGAGCTGTGCAGGAGTGGGATGGAATAAATATATAACAATGTATAGTATCTTTTAAAAAATTATTTATTTATATTATGGCCAGCTCAGCCTGCCCTGGGGTGGGGCTGGTGCAGCATGCAGTACCGGGGATTGATCTGTGGTCCCTGTGGTCCCTGCGGTTGACCTAAGCTTGCCTAAGCGGGTGCTTTAGACTGTTCAACTATCTCACCGGCCCAGAATTCATAGTATCTTTGAGACAAATATTATTCCTGTGAGACACTTGAACTTGGTTTAAATTTGCAATCTATTGGGTAGCAAGATTTTGAATCTATGACTGTTCTTACGTGCATGGGTTCTACATGAATACGATATTGCAAAGAGTAAAGATCAGTACAAGGGAAATGGAGGATTCAATCCAGAGTATATCTGCTGAGGTTGAGGTCCTTTCGTGGGAAGGTATAGGGCTATAGAGAAGTTTAAGCATGGATCCAGACCCGAGAGAACGAATGTTCTGACTTATTTCATTTAACATTACGTTTCCAAGTTGCATCTATTGGTCTACAAGAGCCTCAACTTTATCTTTCTTTGTATCACATGGTTTCTTTTATATGAGAAACACAATCTCTCTCTGACACATATAGTGAGAGGGAGCACAAAATCGAAGATAGATAAACAGGAAGTAGGTGGATCTTTTTCAATGGACAGGAGAATAAGAGATGGAGGGAGAGACAAGGGAGTAAGGCAAGGAGCTGAATGGAAAAATGATGCTGAAAAACAGAGCCTCTGCCTGTGGAAAAGGGACCACAAATGGGGGGGGGGTGGAGAGGAGTAAAGTATGAAACAACAAAAAAAACCACTGTGTGGTGGTGCTGAAAAAGGAGCGTGCCTGCATTGCCAGAGGAAATGTAAATGTAAACTGGGGCTGGGGAGATGGCTCAGTACTATAAGCACTTGCCTGGAAAATGCAAGGACCTGAGTTCAATCCCTGGTTCTGTAAAAAAAAAAAAAATTAAATGTAAATTAACGCAAGCTGCAAGCATTATGAAGTCAGTATGGAGATTTCTCAAAGAACCAAACTTAGAAATTGCATAGGACCAAGCTGTTGCCCTCTAGGTCTCTTCCTCAAAGAGCTAAACACATCTTATCAGAACAATGCATGCTTGCTAATATTTGTAGCAGCATAATTCATAATAGCTAAATCCTAGAAGCAGCCTATGTACCCATCAATTGACAAAAGGATAAAGAGAATACGGTATCTACACATAATAGACTACTACTCAACTAAAAGGAGGATACATTTGAGACCTCTATTGGACAATGGATGCACCTGGAACATATAATGTGAGTGAAATAAACCAGACACACAAGCCTAAATATTAAGTGGTAGCCCTCATATGAGTAAGGCAAAATACAAAGAGCAATATAAAGGGTGCATAAGGAAAGAAAGGGATAGAACTCAGGTAAACGGGAAGGCGTCCAGGAGACTGAGGGAGAGCAAAGGGGGAAAGGGAAGGGAAGTAAGTAGAATTAATTTAGTTGTTATTGTTTTGAGACAGGTTCTAGCTATGTAGTGCAAGCTGGCTTTGAACTCAGCAGCCATCCTGCTGCCTCAGGCTCACAAATGCTGGGATCACAGGCATGTGTCACCACGTCCATCGATTAAGTAGAATTAACGCATGACAGGAAGAAGAAACTAGTCATCTCAATGAATGCAAGCATTATATATCATAAACAAGAGCTAAGAATGATAACCAGGAAATGGGGAAAGGGGACTTAGAGGCAGAGGCAGACAGGTGCGAAGGGGAAGGGGATTAAAACAGAAGCAAACGGTACTGCGCATATGTACCCTCTCTGCAAGATGAATGCGAATATTTCCTAAGAAAAGAGAACCACTGTGTACATGTAATAATTCCTCATGATCAATGTAATCATTATTTTTTTTCAATTCTTTTATTGTTTAAATTTAACAATGGTTATATTACATATTTTCATCATCGGATCAGTTTAGATTAATACATATAGGTATATAAGATTGACCAAACAACTAAACATTAACCTTTCTAAATCCACATTACTTTTTTTTTTCTTTTCCCCCTTTTTTTCTTTGAAAGTTGACATATTGCATATTGTCCT
>PVJA010038008.1:0-19983 GCA_004027025.1 Myocastor coypus
ATATATATATATATATATATATATATATATATATATATATATATATCCATTCCCACACATGCATACTTAGCAATCCAAAATCTTTTACTAATGGACATATTTTCTACTTTTTCATTAACATACACTAGTTATAGAAATCAATGTGTTTCTCCTTTAAAAATGAGGAAAAGCAAACACACAAACATCAATATAGACATAAACCAGCCGACCGTGGTGGCTCACGCCTGTAATCCCAGCACTTGGGAGGCTGAGGCAGGAGGATTGGTGCGAGATCGAGACCAGCCTGGGCTACAAAAGTGAGCTCAAGGTCAGCCTCAACTGCATAGCGAGACCCTGTCTCAAAAAGACAAAAAAAAAAAAAAAAAAAATAGACATAAATCAAATAACACATAAAAGGGATACAGTGTTTCAAAACAAGATGATAGGAAATTAACAAGAGTTGTTATATTACATATTGTTATCTTCAATGTAGTTATTGAGATTACCAGATATAAGAATGTAAGATTGATTAAACAATTAAACATTAACTGCTACTTTCAAAGACTCAACATAAATTAGTTCACTTGGCAGATTTGTATATGCACACATCCTACTTTAATCACTGCCCCATTAGTTTCCTATATCCCCAGTTTCACATTTTTGAGTGGTTTTAACATGTATATATACTACACTTTGAGCTATCTTTCCTCATTCTTCTTTTCACACATTCATATGATTATTTATAATTATCAAGTCTATTTTATACAATTTCTATATACAATACTAAAAGTAGCTTATCTTGTGGGAATTAATTACCTTTTAGCAGGCTGATTTCTTTTCTGATAGTACAAATAAGGTCCTAGAAGGGAACTTGAGCTCAGCCAATGTCTTCAAACATCAGAATTAATGAGGTTCTAGAAAAATCTGAAAATGCTTATGACTAGCCATGTACAATTCACCACTTTCATGTGATGAGGTAATATGACACATGGCTTAATATTCATTTCTGAAGTTGCTTTAAGCAGCTCATTTTAATTGTATTTCTAGTACTTTTGATTTTCATAAATTCATGGTTTTCATAAACACTATCATTTATTTCACAGGACACCAGGAATATGAAAATCATATTTTATCAGCTAAATTCTGTGAAGTCATATTTAAAGTCACAAAAACGTAGAGATAGCACCCACCAGCTTCAGTCCCGTTTACTAAGGTTTCAGCGTTGGACTGTTCCTTCTCTGTTAATCTAGGCTCTTTCGCGCCTCCTTTTATTTTAAGCACGGATTCAGATGACAGCCAGCACTTGTTCTGGTTTTGAATCAGATGCTGGCAGTGTTCCCAGAATATGAACCAGTTGTTTCTTTTACACACTCTCTCATTGTCCCTCATCATCCCAACTGCTTTCAAAGCAATGTGCCATAACCAAACTTACACTTGCTCTAATGAGAATTAAAGAGCATGAATTAAAGCAGTGCTTCTCATGTGACCACTATCTCTTCAGCAAATTAGGACAGTTGCTAAGCAGTGGTGAAGAAGAGATGCATTTATGAAGACATCTCTTCTTTCAAGCTGAAGAAATTATCTAAGTATAGAAGTTACTCATATATAAATTAATATTCCTTCAATTATCATTATTCCCCATATGCTAGCTACTAGCAACCTCATCTAATAATTGATCTAATTATTTGCACTGGCACAGATAGCAAATATTTCACTTTTGTCTTTACAAGAAACATTATTTTTCTTTGTTCAAAATTTCAATTTTATCAATCCATCCTCTTTATTACTAAACCTCTCTTCAGTGCAATAGCATTTCTCTTACGATGATAAAATAATTTTAGCCTGTCTATTGAATCTACTAATCTCTAAAGTTCTGTGAGAATGTTTTCCTTTAAGATGTTGTAGAACAATGTAATTGTGAGATCCTTTGGAAACTTGTTTATATCACATTAGAAAATAATAATCATTATTTTAAGTACTAAATTTTAAGCATATAATCTTTCTACATTCTGATAAATCACTTAATTTTGCTTTTGAAAAAAAGACAGATTTTAAAATGTGTACATTTATTAAGTTAAAAATAATGTAAATGTATAATAAAGTGGGTTCATTAAATAAATTATGATACTTCAATATATAATACATAGACTGAAATACAATTGACCTAGATTGATAGTGGAACCGAGCCCTGAACGTGGGTCCTTGTGCTTGTCTAAGCAGTAGCTTAGACCACTGAGCTATTTTCATGTCCCTGATAGTGGCATTTTACAAATTAAAACTAATTAAGTTAGTTTTACTACACACACTGTTTTTTCATATTACCTACACTGTGATTACATATTCATACTTTATCACAGAGATAGGAAGTGACTATTTTCTGTGTGTTCTAAAATCTATTGTCACTATTTTGTAAGCTTCTGAGCTGGAAGGATTCAGGGGGTGGAAAGGCTAAATTAAATTACCAACAGAATATTGAAAATTCTTTTTTGGATGCAATGACCCTCACCCAGTGTTGTAGTCAGGATTTTCAAGGGAATAGATTTTATAGAGAAAACACAATATATAGGATTATTTTATAATATTCATACAAAGGGTCAATTGTGGAATGGTACTAAAGATCTGTCTATGCACTAGAGAACCAAAACATCCAGGAAAGGGCCTGCATATCACAACAATATTCTGTACAAGCTCAACTTAATAGCTGGAGCCCACAGAAATGTCTCATGCAAGTCTGTATCAAGAATCTGCTCTGGGAAGCTATCAACAGCTGATGTACACCTGAAGTTCTGCATGAATTCAGTTGCTTCAGGCTAAAATTCGCCATACATCTCATTAACATTTCCTTACATGTGCATGTACATTCTCTCTCGCTCTCACTCTCTCTCTCCCCTTCAGATTTTTCAGATTTGAGGCTAGCCTCTGTATGAGAGTTTTCTCATGTATTCATTTCAGACTGATGAGTTGAATTCTGTAAATGAATATGCACATCATCAAAATTAATTTGTTTGATAGAAATGGTATACGGAACACAAATATTCAAATGTGAAGCCCTGATTGTATATATTAAAACTTCAATTTGACTTTCTACGTTTATTTTTTTTTATGACCAGCTCAACCTGCCCTGGGGAAGGGGCTGGCACAGCTTGTGGGGTTGGGGATGGAACTGTGGTTCCTGTGGCTGCCTAAGCTTCTCTAAGCAGGCACTTTAGACTGCTGAGCTATCTCACCAGTCCCCTTGACTTTCTGTATCTAATCACCATTTATTTTTAGAAATGAAGACTGAAGGTAATTCCAAACTTACTTAAGAGCTCAGTCCCACGAGAGGTCTCCAAAGCCAGACTGGGAGATGTGTTTGTGGATATTAAATAACAGTACTAGGTATGTTAGAAATACAGAATATTTATTCTCTGATCTCAGATACATTACAAAATACAGTGGTGTGCCCTCTAGATAGCTGCAAGATATTATGCTTTTCCATTTTGGTTTAAAAATTTTTTAAACAGTATTATTTTCAACAACTGTTTAAAAATTTTATTTTGAGGGATATTTGTAGAATATCTTGTATTTTGTAGAAGCTATCTCTCTGGAGAACATGTGGAGAAGGAAAAAGAAAAAAGTTTGTCTAGTTTATAGGAAAGAAGTACATAATTTTAAAAATCTGTGCATTTTGCTTTACTATATGTCAATGATTATTTTGACCTTAAATGTTATCTTGGGTGAAAGAATATTAGTCTGAATTCAAAGTTTGCCCTATTATACGGACAAACTTCCTTTGCTATTGAAAACGCAATCTCGAAAATAAGTCTATTATTCCTGGGTGGTCACTGAAGAGATATTTTAAAGCACATACCATATAAAAAGTGTGCATGAAATATGCTAGTACATTAAATTAACATCTTGCAAAAACCTCTCTCCAAGATCCTGATACTTATATTGCTTTTGACAGACTGTAGGCGGTAAAGTTTTAACTTTAAAGAAAGGGCTTTCTGTTTCTGTTTTCAAGTTTAAAAATAATGAAAGGAAAACACGCTAAAATTCCCACATTATTAAATAAAACATTTAAGTGGCCGAGGGCCAATCATTGTCACACCATGAGCAAATGCCTTATGGTAATATGTTCCATAGCTGTTTGCTAAAAACTACCAATTTTAACACATTTGCACATGATTAGACAGCACAGAGAGGCACTGATTGAAGCCAGTATCATAACACTGGTGCTCATGCCCATGGGGAGGGAAGCTGCAATGCAAACCTGCACAGAAAGTTGGTGTGAAATAGGTTCCACGTTGTGAAAACAGATCCTAAGTAGATTTGTGAACCCCATTCAATGGTCAGAAGTTCATAACATCACCTATACAAGACTGTGAAGGGCTAAACGAAAATATTAGTCGCAAAGTTTTTAAGCATTTTGAATATGCAAAGATTATGGGTGATTAAAATAAAAAATTTGAAAATCAGTTTGATACCAGAATTCTTCAAATATGAGATCTCACTGCTTGATAGAAAGAATTTGGGCTTCTTGAAACCATGTGTCTCCCCCTTAAAACTTCTCTGGTACCTAATAATAATTATGCTGAATGACGAGACTAAGAACATATTTTAAAGTTTTAATATGATCAGAAGTTGTGACTTCATTTAAGAATAAATTGAAAAATTGAATACGTCCTGTGTGAAAACAAAATTCTGAAGAAAATTTCACTGATTTTCATTGAATTGTTTACTGTTTAACTCCTAGACCTTATCACTGTTCTTCTTTTTTTTTTTTTTTTTTTGTCTTTTTGAGACAGGGTCTCGCTATGCAGTTGAGGCTGGCCTTGAGCTCACTTTTGTAGCCCAGGCTGGTCTCGAACTCACACCAATCCTCCTGCCTCAGCCTCCCAAGTGCTGGGATTACAGGCGTGCGCCACCACGCCAGGCTGCTTTTTTTTTTTTCTTATCACTGTTCTGATACACTGACAAAGACAAAATTCTGAAACATTCAAAAATCTAATTTGGCAACAGTCCCTCCCTACACAGATAAGGACACATTTAGGACCTTGAATTGTATAACACAACACACAATTTTCAGTAGAAATTCTTATCTATTTGATTAAAAATAATCCACTCTAACCTTCACTGGGAAGGTACTAAAAAAAAAACCAAAAAACAAAAAAAACACCTTATCTTCCTTATGTTATTTATTAAGGAAAAAGGTAAAATAAAAATTAATGAAAAATAACAATAGTTAATACATTACATGTTATTATCTAAAGGTTTCTCAGGGTGTAAAATTTCTCTAATCAGTATTGATATGAACCTTCATTTATGATGAATTAAGAAACACTAATAATATAACTTACTTGTATCTCTTCTTTTTCCCCTACACCCTTTCCCATTTCATCAATTCTATTTTCTTTTTCCTTTTGAACAATTTCCTTTCATTTCATAATATCTATTTTACATTTTAGAACTTATTTCATTTTTCAATTTCTCACATTAGGGAGATAATATGATGTTTATACTTGTGAGTCTGACTTATGTCACTTATGAGTATGGTTTCTAGTTGCATACGTTTACATATGAAAGTTTCAGTTTTACCCTTATTTACAACTGAATACTATTCAACTGTAAACAAATACTACTTATTTATCCATTCCTCAGATGATAGGCATTTAGATTGTTCCTGAGATTTAGGTATTACAAATTGTGTAACTAAAAACATTGGTCATGTACATTGCTGTAGTATGATGTTTTTAAATCTTCTGGGAAGATACTCAGAAGGGGAATAGCTGGCTTGAATGAGACCTCTAATTCTAGTTTTTTTAAGAAACTCCAGCATGATTCGTACAATGATTACACCAGTCTTCAATCCTACCATCTGTGGAGAAGAGTTCTTTTCTCCACAAAAGCTCATCAGTATTTGTTTTTAGTTGATTTCCTGATAGTTTAGTGTTCCTCTTTTGGGGGTGAGATGGCATCTTGGTATTATAATTTATATCCCTCAAATGAACAGACATTAAACATTTTTCATGTATTTATTTGCCATTTGTATTTCTTTTGTCTGAGCAATCTGATTCCTCTAAGATTCTTAGTTTGGGATTGAGTATTTAAATTTGTGGGGTCTGATTTTTTTTTCTTTTCTATTCTTTATATGTTCTAGACAGAAGTCCTTTGTCTGAGGGGCAATTGGTTAAGTTGGGGGTTTTTTGTTTTGTTTTGATTTTTTGTCCTGTAGGTTGTCTTTTTACCATGTGGGTGAATCTTTTAGGTGTGAAAAAGCATTTTGGAGCTGGCAAGATAGCTCAGAGGACCAAGAGCCTAGTTAGGCAAGCGTAGGGAGCAGACTTCCATCGCTGGCGCCACATGCTGCACCAGTCCATTCCCTGAGTGTGCTGAGCTGGTGACTGAGCCCAGGTGTGGGAACGCACACCTTAATTCCAGGCTTGGGGAGGCTGAAAATACCAGCATCACTATGAGTAGTCAGACCTGCATAGTGAGGGCCTGTGCCAAATACATAAAAAATAAAGCATTTTAATACAATGAGATACCAGTTCTTGACTCATTGAAGTATTACTCATGCTGTCTGGATTTTGTTCATGAACTCTCTGCCTAACCCAATGGCTTCAGGATTTCTACAAACTTTCTGTTCGAGTAGATTCAATGCTTATGTTTTAAGATTTAGATCTTTGATGCATTTTGACTTTAGTTAAGCTCTTGGTGATAGACACAGATGTAGTTTTAGTTTTTGGCATGTGGAGGGCCAGCTGTTCCAGCCCCATTTATTAAAGAGGTTGTCCATCTAATGAACATATTTAACTCTTTGTCAAAGATAAGATGGCTGAGTATGTCTGTAGTTTTGTCTGCATCTTGTAATCTGTTTTTGTTTCTTTTTATCCAATACCATTTTGATTTTATCACAGTAGCTTTGTACTATAATTTCAAATCAGTGATTATGATGCTTCTTGCCTTGCCTTTGTTGCTTAAGATTTCCTTTACTATTCTAGATCTCTTCTGTGCACAGATGAATTTTAGGAATTCATTCGGTAGTTCTGTGAGATATACTAATTTTTGTTTTGTTTTGTTTTGTTTTTGGCTGGGATCACACAAAATCAGTAAAACAGTTTGGAAGTATGACCATTTTCACTATGTTGATTTTTCTATCAATAATCAAGGTGTATCATTCTGTTTTCTTATATTCTCCTAAATCTTTTTTCAGGATAATTTTAATATATAGATCCTCTACTTCCTTTGTTATATTTATTCCTGGGTGTTTCTTTTTTTGGGGGGGATTCCATAATGTAGGGTATGATTTTTATAATTTTTATCTCAGTGAAGTAGTTGTTTATGCACAGGAAAGCTATAGATTTGTTAGTGCTGATTTTGTAGTCAACTGTGCTACTGAATTTAGTACTTAAGTCTAGGGGCCTATGGTGGAGTTTTCAGGGTCTTCTATGTACAACATCATATTATCTCTGAATAATCTAATAATTATACTCTATGTAGAGTATCATATTATCTGTGAATGATGATAATTCCTTTTCTACTCATACTCTTTTTAGTTCTCTATCTTGTATAATTTCTCTAGATAGTGTCCCCAGAACCACACTGAATGGAAGTGGTGATCATGGGCACCCTTGTCTTTTGGTGATTTTAGAATGAAAGCTGTCAGTGTCTTTCTACTTAATATGATGTTGGCCATTGATTGATCACAAATGGATTTTATCAGAATGAGATAAAGACTATCAATTTTCTGTAGAGTTTTTATCATGAGTGAGTATTGGATTCCATCAAGAGTTTTTTCTGCACCTATTGAAATGATGTGATTTTTTTCTCTGGCTCTATTGATATGGTGTAGCACATGTGTTGAACTGCATGTGTTGAATCATCCCTACTTTCCTTGGTTAAATCCCACCTGATGATGGTGTATAATCTGCTTGATTTGTTCAATTCCGTTTGCTTGTACCCTATTGAGGATTTTTACCCCTATGTTTATGAGGGGGATATTTCTGTAGTTCATGTTTTTGGTTGTGCCTTTCTCTGATTTTGGTATTAAGATATTACTTCTCTCCTCAAATGGGTTAGGGAACATCACTTCCATTTCAGTTTCATTGAAGAGTTTGAGAAGTAGTAGTGTTAAATCTTTTCTAAATTTGTTGTACAATTCAGCATTTAATTCCTCAGGAACTGAGCTTTATTGTTGATTACGTTTTAATCATACTGTCAGTTTCTTTGACTGATATTGGGCATTAAAACTTTTTATATCTTCTAATTCATACATACCTAGGAACCTTACCTCTTCTGTGTTTTCCATTTTATGCACGTAAAGATTTTCAAAGTAAGTATTAATGATCTTCTGAATTTCTATAGAATTCGTAGTGATTTCTCCCTTTCCCTCCCTCATTACTTGAATTTGAGACTTTCTTTTTTGATAAGATTGGCTAAGGTATGTCAATTTTACATATTCATTCAAAGAAAAACCTCTATCATTCATTAATTCTTTTTATTATTGTTTTCATCTCCATTGTGCTCATGTTTGCACTCATCTTTACAATTTCCTCTCTTCTTTGGGTTTTGCATTTGACTTGTTGTTTTTTCTAGAAGCTTGAGGTACAATATTAGCATATTTATGCTTGTTGTGTTTTCCTGATGTGAAAATTTGCTGCCATAAATTTCCTTCTTATTACTGCTTTCATTGCATCCAAAAAGTTCCTGTATATTGTATTTCTATTCTTGTTTATTTGTGGATATTGTTTAATTTCTTCTTTAATTTCATGTGTAACACATTGCTTGTTTATGAGGGTGTAATTTCATTTCCATGTATTGGAATTTTTGCAGTTTCTTTTGACATTTATTTCCAATTTCATTTTACTTTTTATGGCTATGTTTTTATTTACAACATATGTTTGGTGTTATGTTGATTTAATTCTAATTAATTAAGTGAATCTCTTGAAGTTATTTAATTTCATATAACTTTCACAAGGCTAATTAGTTAATGTCCTGAAGGAGTAGATTACTATCACTGCTTTTAAATCATTTATAATAAAAATACTTTAGTGTATAGTTTAAATCACACTCAGTTATGCTCTAGCTTGCATATAGTTGCATGGAATTTTATCTTGTTATCATTGTGCAAACCAAGGTCTAATTGTTAAGGTAATTTGTTTGTTTTGGTCTGTTTTTCTCTGTATATATTTTTTCAAAGATTCGAAACTTCTGAATTTAGTTGAAATTATAGCACATTTCCAAGAAAAATGATCCTGTTGCACAAGAAATTTGGATAAAATCTTACCAAGATACACAGAATTGAAATTGTCCAAAATTAATTGGAAAGAAAAACAACCGTTTTAAAGCATATATATGAAAATATTAGCTATGGAAAAACAAAATCAAATAGCATCATATTCCACATTAGAAAAGAAAGATCAAGTGTGTAAGAAACTAATTAATTCAAATGACTAAAATAAAGTGGAAAAAATATTTGTTGTGTGTGTGTAAAAGACAAGGAAGAAGTAATATAAAGTCAATGGAAAATGGAAATATATTTTTTAAAGTTTATAAGACTAGGAGAAGATGTCATATCATGTCTTGTAAGTAGATTGTAAGTCATAAATACAATATAAATCTAAAACAAAAATTAATATTAAATATTCAGAAAATTATATATTAAATCAAAATTAAATATTTCAAAACAATTCAACCAAGAAAAAATTTTATGATAGTAAAGAATTACTAAGAATAAAACCTAACATAAAGACTGGAATGGCAAACTATGACCAGCACTTCTAACAGTTTGGGGATAGGGTATCACACAAAGTTATAGTATGTGGTGGACATAGACAGTGTCCATGACACTTACTGGTGACCAGCTTTCAGTTGTGGGACTGAGTTACTGCCATTTCTTTGATATCCACCCTGTAGATACAGCCACAAGCATGATCCATAGGTGCAGGACAAGTCCATTTGTGGAATATGCTGATGGACATATTTTGCTGCTCTATACAAAACAATAATTGAAATGTTGATTTTATATCCCTCTTTTTCTCCTGTGTTCAATTGTTTGCCCTATTTTGTGAGCTCTTTCCATTCTCCTTGATAGATTTGTGGCCATTTTGATCCCTCTCTAGAATATCTTTTAGTAGTCTGTGTAGGGTTGACTTTATCATCATGAAATTCTTTAGTTGTTCTTTGTCATGGAAATGTTCACTTCTCCAGTAAAGCTGAAAGAGAGTTTTGCAGGATGTAGCATTCTGGGTTAGAATTTGTTTTCTAGTAAGACTTGACATATTTTGCTGCATTCTCCTCTTGACTTAATATTTTGTGAAGAGAAATCTACCATTACTCTGATGGATTTTCCTTTATATGTAATCTGTTTCTTTTCCCTAGTGGCTTTTACTATGCAGTTCCTGTGATGAATTTCTGGGATCTCTATTATTATATGTCTGGGTGTGGTTTTAATTGGGTTGATATTATTTGGAGTTCTATATGCTTCAACCATCTGAATGCCAGATTGTTTCCCCATATTTAGGAAATTTTCTGCTATTACTTCTGTCCATATTCTTTTTATATCACTTGTATTGACCCTTTCGTTCTCATATATGTCTATTAGTCTCACATTGTTCATCGCTGTATGGCCTTTCAGATGTAAATTACTTTTTCCTGCATCCAAGTTGTTTTTAAGAGATTTTCTTACCTTTTCTATTCCAATGGTTTTGCCAGCTTGTGAGTGAGGTTTTAAGTTCCTGTGTAGCACTTGGAATCTGTTTAATGCATTGTATTTCTTTCCTATACTGTTCATTTAATGATTCTATCAATTTTCTATTCTATTTTTTATGTCTTCTTTGGGAGCATTTAGTACTTCTTTAATTATAGTTATCATTTCTGTTTTTACTTCAGAAATCACTCCTGTCTGATTTCCTCTATAACTTTCTGCAGCTTCTTTACTTTAGATGTTATTATTTCAGAGACTTCAGGTGTGTGATTTCCCATTTCTTCTGTATTAGAGTCTCTTGCATTTGTTCTGGTTGGGCTCAGGGCCAGAGAATGCATTTTGCTCCTTCTCTTTGTCTTCTGTATAATATCATCTTGTGACCTTTGGTGTAGAGCTTTGGTGTAGTTATTACCTTATAACCAGGTCCAGATTTATCAAGTTCAAACTTGTCCAGGTTGGTGTGGCTTGGTTCTGGCTGCTGTGATCCACTTTTTCCTGTTGTAGCCCTTGGAAGTAAACCTGCTCTGCTGGTAATATGTTCTGACCCTGGATCAGCTGAGTGGATCTTGCCTCTAGCCCAGTGGTTCTTAACCTTTCTAGTGCCGTGACCCTGCAATACAGTTCCTCATGTTGCGGTGACCCCCAAACCAAAAAATAATCTTGGTGGCTACTTCAAAACTGTAATTTTGCTGCAGTTATGATTCAGAATGTAAATACCTGATATGCATTATGTATTCTCATTGCTACAAATCAAACATAATTTAAACATAGTGATTAAGCCGGGCGTGGTGGCGCACGCCTGTAATCCCAGCACTCAGGAGGCTGAGACAGGAGGATCAGTGCGAGTTCGAGACCAGCCTGAGCTACAAAAGTGAGCTCAAGGCCAGCCTGAGCTGCATAGTGAGACCCTGTCTCAAAAAGACAAAAAATAAATAAATAAATAAATAAATAAATAAAAAATAAACATAGTGATTAATCACAAGACAATATTTAATTATATGTTGAGGAATAGTTATTAATAATTCCAATAAATAACATTTCACCATAGCATAGCATGGGTTTAAAAAGCCATCGGAAATACATATTTTCCAATGGCTTTAGGAGACTCCTGTGTTTTGGTCGTTCCACCCCTGCTAGGGTCACGACCCACAGATTGAGAACTGCTGCTCTAGCCTCTCTGCAAGGAGGTCTGCCTCAGGATTATGCACCTGAGACACTGGGTCTAGGCTGTAGGCCAAATGAGAATCTGATGGGCCCCAGTCCTCTCACTCACACACTGGGCTTCTTCATTGCACTTTGAAAAAATTGTATGCATGGGACAATTTAAATTCTTTTTCATTTACTCGAGCATCATCTATTGCCAACTATATGGTCTATTCTAAAGAATGTCGCATGTGAAGAAGAATGTGTATTTTGATGATGAACTGAACACTTTGAAAATATCTACTAAGTCCATTGATTCACTGGTGTGACTCAGTTCTGGTATTTCTTTCCTGAATTTTTTGTATGAGTAAGCTAATCTGTCTATTTGTGGCAATAGGGTGTTAAAATTCCCTGCTACGATTGTGTTAGTGCTCATTTGATTTTCATGTCTATTAATATTTGTCGTATATAGTTGGGTGATTCCATATCTAGTGTATTTATATTTATGATTGTAATCTCTTCCTCTCAAAGTTTTCACCTAATGAATATATAGTGACCTTCTTTATCTATTTTGACAATCTTGGTTTAAAGTTTATATTGTTTTCAATGGAATAGCTACCCTTGCTTTCCTCTGGGTTCCTGTTGCGTGGGATATTTTTCTCTATTGTCTAACTTGTAGTCCATAAATTACTTTGTAAGTTAAATGAGTTTCTGGTATTCAGCATATTGTTGAATCTTGTTTCTTGATCTTTTCTACTAGCCTGCTTCGTTGATTGGTGAAATGATGGTTATACCTGATATGTACTGGGTTATCCCTGTCATGCTAGTGTATTGCTGTTGGTTCCCTATTTTTCTCCTCTGTTTACTTGTTTGCCTTGTTTGGTAGCTTGTGTTGTTGTTGGAAATGTGATCATTTGCATTTTTGCCTAGAATATATTTTAGTATTCTTTGTAGGGTTCATTTAGAAGTCATGAGGTTTTGTTTTTTTTGTTTTTTTTTTTTCAGTTATTCTTTGTCCTAAAAGTATTTTATTTCTCCACTAATTTGGAAAGATAGTTTTGCAGGTACCACAATCCGGGTTGGAAATTGTTTTCCTTCGTGATTAGAAATATTTCACTCCATGTTCTTCACAACTTATGGGTCAGTTATGAGAAGACTTCTGTGTCTGATGGCTTTCATTTATGGATGTTCTGCTTCTTGTCTCTAATAATACTTAATATTGTGGTCTCTGCTAAGTGTGGGATCTTTTTCTGAGTATGGAATCTTGATTATTATATACCTGGGTTTAATTTTATTTTGGTTATAGGTAATTAAAGTTCTATATCATTCTCTTAACTATATGCTGGATTCTTTCCCCAGCCTCTAAGAAATTCTGTGTTATTTCTGTGAAGGTGTGTGTGTGTGTGTGTGTGTGTGTGTGTGTGTGTGTGTGTGTGTGCATGTGTGTGTGTGATTAGTGTTTAGTCTTTTCTTTTAACATCAATTATTGTTTTATTATTTTCATGATGTTATCATGCAGCTGTTGAACTTCTATTTCTTATTATTTGTTACTTTCAAGAGATTTTTCCTCTCATGATCACTAGATGAGATCTTGTCTTTAAGTTCTAAAAATCTGTCTTCAGTTTCATTTAAGCTATTTTTACAGCTTTCAATGGAATTTTTAAATTTCCTGAATATGTCTAAAACCATTTCATGCATTGTATTTCTTTCCTATATTGACAATTCATGGTTTCTGTCCTATTTCTATCATCTATTTTCATTTTATCTATCTGTGTTCTGGATTTTCTGAAGAATTCATTTATAAATTTTGACATTTCTGTTTTTCACCTGAGAGATTATTTCTGATCTGATTTACTCTGCAGTCTTATGGATTTCTTTCTTTCCTTTTCTATCTTTTCCAAAATGTCAGGTGTGTGTCTTCCACCATTGTCTCCTGGACTTGTTCAGGGTATGCTAGAGATATGAGGTTACATTTTTCTTCCACATCTTATTTTCTATTTCAAAAGTTTTATTTTGTTTCCTATGTTGATACTTGTAAGTTTTTATGGTAGATAAAATTATCACAAGTATCAAAGCATCTGTAAGCATGATTTGAGGTTCTGGATGTACTCTATGTATAGCAAGTGCTTGGTTTATGTGTGTTCCAAGATCCTATCTTTCTAATTAATTAATGGTAAAATGCTGCTATCTGTTTAGCCCACTCCCCAGTCGTTTGGTGCTTGGGTGTAATGAGGTTGTTACCCCAGAACTTCCCAGTATTTTTATGAAATGAGAACAATGGAACTGATCATAAATTTGGAACTTAAGAGCTGGGCATGGTGGCTCACGCCTGTAATCCCAGAACTTGGGAGGCTGAAGCAGGAGGATCAGTGCAAGTTCGAGACCAGCCTGGGCTACAAAAGTGAACTCAAGGCCAGCCTGAACTACATAGTGAGACCCTGTATCAAAAAAGGCAAAAATAAATAAATAAATTTGGAACTTGTATAATAAGTGTTTCCCCTTGGCACAGTCATTTTATCCTATAATGGGAAATTTAAGAAAGATTGTGAATAGAATAAAGATAATTGAAAAGAAATAAAGCAGAAAGCAGGTAAAGAATGATATTGCAAGCTTTGGGAAACTAGAGAAGAATGTAGAAGAGAAAAAGTGAAGAAGTTAGCTAGGGATTGTTGAATTTGACTAGAAAAATTAGGGGTACTACACACTCATAAATGTAGGATTAAGTATGGAGAAATAAATTGAGAAAAAAGAATTAAAGAAAAATAGATTAGGACAAAAAATATAGATAAATGACCAAACAAAGGAAAAGAAATGGAAATCAATCACAAACCATCCAAAAAAGAGGAGAGAGAGAGAGAGAGAGAGAGAGAGAAAGCAAAATAAATAAAATTCTTTTGGTGTCCACCAAGAGTACAAAAGTACTTGGTATCACTGCCAAGCTAGAAGTAGAGTCTATGCTGGATGTGTGGCTGATCTTGGCCTCCAGATATGAGGATCTGGGGCCAGAGTCTTCCGCCAGTATTTTTTCTGTGTGACTTTTAGTGGCATCCCACTCACTTCCCTATTTCTCCTGGTGGTTTCTCTCTCCCAGAAGCTGTGCTCTTTTCAGACACAGTGGCCTGTTCCCAGTCTCATACATCATTGCCTCCTGATTACTGTTATTCAGCCTTTTGTGATTCTCTTCCACTAGCAAGTTTCTGTCCTCTCAGGTCATTTGTTGCATAGTGATATGGGATGCTGTGATGTGCTCTGGACCTCTGTTCCTGCTGTGTCAGCCAAGGCTGTTCAGTCTCAATTTCTCAATTCTTATTCCTCCCCCTAAATGGGGTGTTAATTTCCTATTTGTTTCTTTACAAGTTCTGCTGTCACAGTCATCCACCTGTGCTGTAGTCTGTAACTTCCTCAGGTATGATAAAACAGTGTAGTGGAATGTCTTTTTGCCCCCCTACCTGCATGGTGGGTACAGCTAGCTAGTTTCACAGTACTGAGGTAGAAGACTATTTAATTATGTCTTTCCAACTATGGACCAGGAAAGAAGGACAAATTCTCTTGTTTCTGGGACAAATATGCAACACTCTAAATAAAGGAAGAAAAGGTTTATTTAGCTCACAGTTCCTAGAAGTTTCAGCCCATACTCAGCTGGCTACAAGGCAGACTGACACGTAGTACAGGGCAGTAGTTCATGGCAGTGGCAAAGAGCAGAAAGCCAAAGGGAGGATTGGTGTCAACAGTTGCTACAGACAGCAAATTTGTCTCCCTTAAGTTGCTTTCAAGCTATACACCCTAAGCTGTATGTAATACTCACATCGATAATCCCAATCGAACATAAGTTAATCACAAACTCTAGAAGTCTGTACCATGATTGCATGTAGCTTTGGGAGCACAACTATACACAAACCATAACAAGGAGTTAGCTCTTCCATTTACTATGTACTTGTGTAGTCATTATGCTTATTTCTGGCAGTTCCAGTGGGTGCTCTAGAGCACAAAAGGAATGGAAATGGGAGCAACAGAAAAAAGAAAGAGGAAAGAAAGCAAAATGGAACATAACAAACAAACAAAAACCCTAACTTATCCTTAGCAAAGGAGCAATTCATGATGACAGAATTTACTGATGAACTGTAGTATCTTCTGTCTGGAGTAAGGCAGAAGACGCAAGCAATCTTACATTCCAAGTCTATCTTACATGGCTTGGATTAACTACATTAATTTAGTATACCTTTTTGTTCTTCATCTTTTTTAAAGATTCCAAGTATGATGGGGAGTCATCCCGATCCTGTAACCCACTGGCAGCCAGTTGGGTTGCCTGACCATTACAGTAAGTCATTTGCCTATCATTGGTTTGATCCATTAGTCTCTTACCTTAGACTGACTTTGTTTTCAGGGCATATGCCTTCTCCTTCCTATTACCTTTGTTTTATTTGAATCTCTCTGAATAGTTTTAAATGAGGCTACTCCTCTATTCAGCCATGTTGTCAGGTCAGTCTCCAATGTTATTTTTAAAAGTCAAGCTATTCTCAGTGCAGAAGTATATATAGTGCAACAGATGGCATTTTAAGAAGAAAAATAGGGTAGCTATGTATAAAACCGGATATATATATACACTGATATTAGGAGAAACGTTAAGAAAGTGAGTATATTATATTATATTAAAATTAAATTGCACAATGATAATCTCATTTTCCAGATACTGAGGATATAGCTAGAAATGCCACAGATGGCTGAAATTCTTATATCCCAAAGATATAAGAATCAGTCCTAAAGCTAAAATTTTCTTATTTCCTATTTAGTAGGTTTTTCTGTGACATCAACTCTCCTCCTTTGGCAAAGTGGCAGAAAGCATCAATCCCACAAAAATATTAAAATTTTAGAAATCACATTCATTTACTGTAATAAAATTAATAATGAAACTGAATATATCAAATATAGTATTTCGGGGACTGAAGATGTAGCTCAAAGGCACAAGCACCTGCCTGGCAAAGTTTTGAGTTCAATTCCCTATCTGTCTATCTATCTCTATCTATCTATCTATCTATCTATCTATCTATCTATCTATCTATATCTATCTATATTCCAAACTAGTTACTATTAAAATAAACAATTATGTATTGATTTTTTCTCTATCTTCAAATTTCCTTCTACATTTTGAACAAGCTAATATATATATATATATATATATATATATATATATATATATATGATAATTCATTTCTCAAAAAGAGGATTATAATATAGTAATTTTTCTAAAAATAAATGTTACAATACAATATTTTTATGTGAAGAAAGCAACAACCTTGGGAAAATTAAACAGGGTGGTACATCCACTATCATTTAAGTTATTGTTACCATTATAACAAGTATTGGCATCATTGAATATCCATATTGACAGAATTAAGACAAGAACTATTCATTGCTAGCATGTTATAATTCTTTGGATATTGTAAGGAGGTACTATAAATGGAGTAGTTTAAGAATATAAATGCATTATTTCATGGTTCTGCAAAATAGGACCTGAAATCAAGACATTAGGAATCTCTCCTTGTCTCCTCCAAATTTGTGGTGGTTTGGTGACAGTCTGTGGCACTATTTAGCTTCTAGGTACATAACTACAGTCTCTGAGGCATACATTTTTCTTCATCTTCATGTGATTGTATTTTTATTTTTTTCCAATTTTTCTATTGTTTAAATTTAACAATGGTTATATTACATATTTTCATCATCAGATCAGTTTAGATTAATACATATAGGTATATAAGATTGATCAAACAATTAAACATTAACCTTTCTAAATCTACATTACTTTTTTTTTTCTTTTCCCCCTTCTTTTCTTTGAAAGTTGACATATTGCATATTGTCCTCACAATCATTCTATAGAGTGCAGTGTATGGGCATGATCCGCCTCCCTATTGATGCTGCATAGAAAAAAGAAAGAAAGAAAGGAAAGAATATACTTCTCTTTGGACTAAGAGGAAGCAGATACATACATAGGCAAAGGTTTTGCAATTGCAGTGTGCCTCCAGTGAAGTTTGTGATGTTGGAGGCTATTGAATCTAAGCCTCCTAAAGCTCATCTCACCAATCTAGCTCTGTGTTCCATGCATTGTAATTAAGGATTTTTTTTTTTCTTTCTGGGTGCTCAAGGGCAAGTCGAAGCAAGACCTGTATAACTAAACATTCATTTTATTTTTGTATATTCCAGGGTCAAATACCTTCAGGATTAAATTTGAGACCATAGACAGTACTTTGTAGAACTGTTGTTAGTGTTAGCCTTCGGGACGAGTCACAACCATTGCTTGGCCATTTTGCTTTCTGTGAAAGCCTGAGAGAATGTTTTTCTCTGGGTGACTCTCCTTAGACGCACTGCAGTTCATTCATCCCTTTCCTCTGAGGTCCCATAATCTCCTTGACCAGGAAATTTGGGACACCTCTGAGTTATAGGATATTACAGCATAGGTTCTCCTATATCCTGGGTCTTTATTGATCTTGAAGGGCTAGGTCCAAAATATTGGCTATCCTTATAGCCCTTCTTTTTCTCCAATTGTGGGTCTGTTAACTTACATTCTCAACCCTCCAGCAGAAAAGCTTTGTGATACTATTACTCTATAACATAGGTACTGGGCTTATCATCACTGGCTTTCTGAGAATCAAATATCTTTGACTTAGCTTGGAAATGATATTTTCTGACCATCATTGATATTCCAATAACTTTCCATACAGTGTGATAAAAGCAGTTACAGTTTTGACACAGATATTTGGAAATTCAAGGAAATACAAAATTGTAGCCTGTCAAGAATATGGTTTTTGGCCCAGTCTCTTATTTTCAAGTACTACTCTTGAGAGAATGACAGTAACTGAGTTTACACCGGGAGTAGTACATATCAAAAAGACAAGAGTGACATGTATTCCAAACATAATTTTAGCGTTACATTGTGCTATAATCAATATGCTGAACCTTTTGAAGGTTCTTGAGACCAATATCGAATTCATCCTGTGTACATAAGTGTATGGTTTTGCTATTGATGTTTTCTGCTTTGTCTGCTTCCAGTCACTTCGTTGTTTAATCCATAACACATTCAGCTGTGTTATGCCCTTAAGTTCTTGTTTTCTTCTTTAAAGTTCTTATATTAGGGAGACTATACGGTATTTACACATATAGGTCTGGTTGATTTCACTAATGAGTACATGTTCAATATACATCCATTTATATATGAAGTCTTCAAACTTATCATTCTTTATGGATGAGTAGTATTCCATTGTATAAAAATACCACATTTTTTTTTAACCATTCTTCAAATGATGGACATTTTTGTTGTTTCCAAGATTTGGCTATTACAAATTGGGCTTCTATAAACATAGGTGCACAGATACCGCTATGGTATGAAGTTTTCAGTTCTTCTGGGAAAATTCCCAGTAGGGGGATAGCTGGATTGAACGGAACTTCCAATTCTAGTTTTCTAAGGATCCTCCACACTGCTTTCCATAATGGTTGCACCAATCTGCATTCCCACCAGCAGTGGAGAAGGGTTCCTTTTTCCCCCACAGCCTCTCCAGCATTGGTTGCTGGTTGATTTCTTTATGATAGCCATCCTTACTGGGGAGAGGTGGTATCTAAGTGTTGTTTTGATTTGCATTAAACTAATAGCTAGCGATGTGGAGCATTTCTTCATGTATTTGTAGGCTTGCTGTATTTCTTTCTCTGAGAAGTGAATGTTCATCTCAGATGCCCATTTCTGGATTGGGTCTTTGAATTTTGGGACCCTAATGGTTTTTAGTTCTTTGTAGATTCTAGATAGAAGACCTTTGTCTGAGTACTTGTTAGTTATAATTTATTCGAAATTTGTGGGTCGTCTTTTCACTTTGTTAGTGATTTCCTATGACATGCAGAAACTTCTTAGCAGGAGGAGGTCCCAATTGTTGATGCTTTCAAGTGTTAAACGTGCAATTTGATTTCCGTCCATGAACTCTTTACCTACTCTGATGTCTTCAAGATTTCCTCCCACTTTCTCTTCCAGGAGATTTAATGTTTCACTTTTAATATTTAGATCTTTAATCCATTTCGACTTTATTTTCGTGCATGGTAATAGACTAGGGTCAAGATTTAGTTTTCGGCATGTAGAGAGCCAATTTTTCCAGCACCATTTGTTAAAGAGGCTGTCTTTCTTCCAGTACACATGT
>PVJA010038009.1:0-20013 GCA_004027025.1 Myocastor coypus
TCCACCCATCCATCCATCCATCCATCCACCCATCCATCCATCCATTCATCTATCCATCCACCTATCCATCCATCCATCCATCCATCCACCTATCCATCCAACCATCCATCCATCCGTCCATCCACCTATCCATCCAACCATCCATCCATCCATCCATCCATCCACCTATCCATCCATCCATCTATCCACCTATCCATCCAATCATCCATCCATCCATCCATCCACCTATCCATCCATCCACCTATCCATCCATCCATCTGTCCATCCATCCACCCACCTATTCATCCATCCATCCACCCACCCACTCACCCATACATTGATCCAACTATCCATCCATCTGTCCATCCATCCATCCATCCATCCATCCATCCATCCATCCTCTCACCCACTGGTCTACCCATTTGAGAAATGTAGCATTTATTAGATACTTCCTGTGAGTCCCAGGACAGTCACCTCGTGTGGATGCCTGAGGGATAGCACACTCTTTACTGTTGCCTGGTCCAAAGGAGATGTCCTCCAAGTAAGCCTGCAATTAGAACAATACATCTGATGCATGAAAGGAAGGTTCTGGTGAGGTGAATGGGAGTGTGCAGGATGGGAGGGCACCCCAATTCTGAGTAGTTAGGGAGCACCTACCAGGGGCAGTGATGTGAACCTATAGAGAGGAAATACAGCAGGAGCAGCTCAGGAAAATCTTTGATTTCTGGAGCTGATAGTGATGATAGAAATTTGCACAATGACTGGCTCTATTTGCTCCTGCTCAGGTTTTTGTAAGGTGCAGGCTTCCAGATGGAGCTGCCTTGGGCCTTGGTCCCTGGTCACTGGCTACCTTATGGTAATGACCAGTTGTGATAGTTGCATGAGACCCTGGTCCCCACCTGGGCCACGTAGCCTTCTTCCTGTATGGTGCGCTTGCTGTTTCCTGCTCTAACCTTTTCCCTCAAGGCCATGCATCGCATCACAGTATCGTAGGTGTCAAGTCCATTACGGTAGACTTGGCATGTTAAGTCCTCCAAGTGAGGAGGCCGCTCAATCCCTGGCAACAGGTAAAGCTGGGAGAGGCCTCTGCTATGTGTTTCCTCATGGCCCGGGAGCAGCAGGCCTGCATCCTAGCAGCACCGAGATCATGCGCCCAGGTCCTGGTCCAGCCTGGATTTTACTCTGGTCCCTGCCAATTTCATGTTAGCAGATCTGTGTGGCGCTGGAGGTCATGGGCCATCTCCTGCTCAGAGCTGGAGCAGTGACTTAGGCTGACGTCACCCAGTGGCTCTTACCGGGAATGACTAACGAATCAGCAATTCTATCTGCAGTGGTGTTGTGTTTATCAATATTTAATCTACCTCCAGGTGCCTGCATTTGCCCTATCTTTGCCTTAAACTCAGCTACCGTTGCTCTTTTCTGAAGCACTGCTCACAGCCTGAGCGTCAGTGCTGGGAACAGCTAACTCCCTCCTTGCTGTCTCTCTCTCTCTCTCTCTCTCTCTCTCTCTCTCTCTCTCTCTCTCTCTCTCTCGAATAAGGAATAAGGCTCTGTCTCTTCTTTTCTTTTTAATCTTTGTGTGATTTGGCTCAAGGGGTTGCGAGTCACACTGAGAGAATGCGGCGTCCCTTGTCACAGAGCAGAGCGATCTGCCCAGCTTCAGAAAAACAGACTAAACTTCCAGTTGTGCCCTTGCATACGCGGAGACCTGTTGTTGCCGGGCACTTCATCCGCCTTCAAGTTAATGACGTTTAGGATCTGAAAGGGGGTCTGATGTTTTCTTCCCACAGAGACGTATTTTTGTCCTTGCCACCGACTCCTCTTTTGAAACCCAGGGCTTTGATTATTGCTGTATGGCAGGTTGAGTGAAAAGGACTCAGAAAATCAAAATAGAAGCAGAGTCCCAGTCGAGCGCTCTTCTAGCGGAGGTGGAGCCCAGCCCAGCCCAGGAGGACAGCAGCTTCGAGACAACGAGAACTTTACTTCTCAGGGTCCAACGTGCGCTAATGGTTGTTATTATCTCTTTATTCTTCTGTTTCAGGAAATTGCAGCTTATTTAATAACCTTTGAGAAACACGAAGAATGGCTAACCACATCCCCTAGGACAAGGTAATGTCCCAGATCTTGCAGCTTTTCACCTATGTGCAGTCAATGGATTGATTGATTTTCATGGATTACCTGACTTGGCCAATCATCTCGGCAGCGGTGGCGGCACCACAGGTTGGAAATGTCCTGCTGTGCTCGGTGGCCCCGGGGTCTCACAGTAATTGGCCCAAATCCCGGGGTGGGACTTGTGGCCTAAAGAACCAGTCCCATAAGGTGGGACTTGCTGTCCCGTAAGGTGACACTATAACGTGACAGCCTGGGCAGTGCAACCTTTCAGACAGGCTCAAGGAAAGCTTTTCAGGCTGGAGCACCTGGGGGATTTAGTGTTGGGAAAGGGCCCAGCTGCCACCAGCACGCTCTAGAAATGCACTTTCTGAAAAGAGAAGCCAGTTTTAACTGCCTGCTTTTATCTCAAAGTGTTTTACAAACTGAAAGTCGAGTTATTCTTGATTGCTGGTAAGAAGATCCCCCAAATCAGAAGCAATGGCCAAGTTTGCAGTTTATTATGTGGTAACTGTCCTTCTACCCACTAACTGCCACAAACATTTACCTTCTCTCACCCACTTGGGAATAGAGGGAATTGGCAAAAATACAACCAACCCGTGTCCTGCCAGTGCCAGTGAGGTTATTATCCTGTGAAGAACGGTGAGGTCGGGGTTTAGGGCTTATTTTAAAGGAGGCCTCTTCTTTCCTCTCCCATCCTCAAGTTTTTATTTTTGGTATGTTACAGTGTAGAGCTTCAGTAACTCCTGGTCGCTCTCTTCCAGTTGCCACCACGGTTCGATTAGCATTGACAGGGCCAGGCGTTGGTTTGCAGACAAGGGTGCCTGCAGTGTGGCTGCCAGGGTGACTGGACAGCAGGTCGAGCCTAAGAGGTGGGAGGGTCAGGCTTGTGCTCCACCTGGACAGAGGTACCATCGACCCCGGTGAGCTGGGTCCTCTGTACCCCTGGTGATAAACCTGTTCTGCTTGTCCTTTCTGAGCTATAGGGGAAAAATATGTCCCCCTTGAGAGGGCTCACTCATTCTAAAAGATATTTAAAAATATTCCTTCATGAGACTCCAACACGTATTGGTTAGCATCCTTTAGATGAGGGAAGAATGTTCCATTTTGGACATCAGAGGCAGCCGAGAAAATGCACATCATTGCTGAGATGCTTCCAGCAGGCCGCTGTCATTCTTTGTCCTTTCAGGCTGACAGCTGGAAATTTCCTCAGCTCTTCAGCTTTCTGGGAACGTGGTTTCCTTTGCTATAAAATTAAATTGTTTGTATCAGCCAGCTTTGGGTGTGATAATGCTACGTAAGAAATAATCCCTAAACTTAGTGACTTTTACAACAACAAACTTCACTTCCTGCATCTGGATCTGTGTGTTGCCTATGGTTTTGGTTAGGGGTTAGGATTGCATTGTGAATGTTTTGCCTGAAAACATAGGGCGAGAAGGTCCCCTCTGTCTGAGGCAAGATTCTCAGCAGGGAGCAGGCTTTTAAGAGCCTGGAGCAATCCAAATCCAGTGGTCAGAGCAAGTCCTGGGGCCTAGCAGAATAAGAATGGGATGGAAAGGGCGTTGCTTTAGAGCTGGGCAGGCCTGGAGTGCAGAGGGGTGGTGATGAGGCCTCATGATTAGTGAATTCAGTCATAGCACGGAGTGGGAAGCTGAGCACACCCGTACCCCTGTTTCTTCCGGGGGCATCTTCTGGAGAAAGAGTTGAGTAGGCATCAGGAGGGCTTGTGAGAATGCATGTCGCTGGGGCAACCCTAGTTTGTTTCTTTTGGTACTGGGAATAGAACTCAGGGCCTCGGGCCTGCTAGGCACGTGTTCCGCCCTGAGCCACATCCTTAGCCCTCTCCCTTTTTTCTGATCCAGGGCACCAGGAGTGAGTCCTAAGAGTTTATTATTTTGAATAAGTTCCAAGGGGACAGGATGTGGCTGGCCTGGCTGGAGCTTACCCTTGAGAACCGAGGCCAAACATCTCTGGGGCCAAGAGTGGCATAATCTGCCTGTCTGCTTCCCGGCTCCAGCTGCCCCTGGCTCCAGCAGCCTCCAGCCTCTCCTCACCCTCTTCTCTCCTCTGTAAGAGACTCCTTGATTCTAAGTGGGAGGAAAGAGCCTCTCTTGAGCTGGAGTTCCAGAGGGCGGGGTGCCGAGGAGCACCCACAGGCGAGCCTGAACTTCACATTTCAGTCTCAGGATTGGAGTTTCCATGCAGAAGCGGCTGTCACTTGTGGTCGTGCACAGCTCCCTGGGCTTTGCGGAGTATAAATGGAGTGAGGGACTTCCCAAGCCCAGGCAGGGAGGCACCAGGGCTGAAGACGAGACGTGGGCTCCCGTATAGACAGATTCAGGTGCTGCCATGCCATAGCTAAGGGGTGGTAAGATAGTCACTGCAGCTCCGTGGCTAGCTCCATTTTTCTTTGTCATGCAGAAGGTAGAGCTACCCTCGCTTTGATCCTGCCCTCCGCGGACTGAACACCTAAGTGTGGCCCTGCTTTGCTTGTGTGAGGGTCCTTGTCACCTGTGGGTGTCACTCTCCCTCTTATCTGTAGGTACAGTCTCCTACTTCAGGAGGCCTCTGCCAGGATGGCTCCAGGCTCTGGAGGGACGATGGCTTTCCTGAAGGTACAGGGGAAGATGGGCTCCTATTAGTGGTATAATATTTGCTCCACATTATACTTGAAAGCTTCCTGTCCCAAGAGAAGGAAAAGTTGCCACGGTTGTTCAAGGACCTTCTTAAATTAGTTGTCGGGTTCAGTTCGGTCCCTCCCCCGTCTCCAGTGTTGGAATTAATTGGTGCAGTTAGCTGCTGAGCTCACACAAACTGGCCTCCTGGTATTAACGAATTAATGACACCAATGCTCCGCCGAATGAGGAGGCAATACAACTTCTGTTTGCCGCTGCCGCCACCGCTAATTTCATTTTAGAAAATTAATAAAAATGAATTGCACCACTGACATTTATAGAGTTTCCTAATAAAATGATACATTGTTTGTGCGGAGGAATCCCTATTAAATTAATTGTTATAATCAGCTCACATATAGATGTTGGTATAGGCGCTGCGGTGGGACCCACTGCTGGTCTTCAGGGGCTTGCAGAGGGCTGGGGGTTCTAAATATAGCCCTGGCTCAGAGCTGCCCTAATTACAGGCAGGGCCCGGGAGGGAGCCCCACTCACCTGCTTGATAAAGAGGCACGCCATAGCAGCTGGGGGCCAGGGGCCTGGGGCAGCCATAACAGGACGATAGGGTGCAGGGTTGAAGGTTCCTACAGCCCGGGTTGTGGCATTGGGGTTCGGGCCTTCAGCTTGGAGAGTCACCCCTCAGGACATCTTTATTTGGCACTTGGTGTGCGCTCAGCCTGTCATAGCCCACACTGTCACTGTGTAGGTGCACTCAGAGCTGTGGAATGACAAGGGCACCCCCTTTCCTGTCCAGCCCCAGGACAGGATCAGCAGCTGGGCCTGGCCTCCCTGCACCTGCTGCTGGCCAGGCGCTGGGCTTTCACATCTTCCTCATGGCTCTACCTGGCTGCATGGGACAACACATTTTGAGTCAGTGATAGGACCGGGACTCGGACCCAGGATCATTGTGGTGTTGACCTTCGATTTCTCCTGGCTCCTCGGTGCCCAAAGTGGGTGCAGACATGGGCAAGTAGGCTAGGGAGGAGCACAGGTAGGACAGGAACTGGAGGCTGGAGACATGTCCTGTTCAGGACTGGAGTGGAAGTCTGTCCATCCCAGGACTCCTGCTTATATTGGTGAGGAGGAGGAGGAGGCTGGGAATCACTGTTAATTACCTAATGAATTAATTGGATTGTTATAGATGGCACCTTAACGCAGATGTACTAAAGGTCTAGTAATAGAACTTTCCTATAATGAGCACTAAATGCTTCTTGGTCAATAAACAGTAAAATACCATGTAGTGGGCGGGGGGATGGGAGGGAGGAGCAAAGCAGGCTCCGAGGGTTGCGCAGGCATAGAGGATTTGAAGGACCCCTTGGATTCCCCCAGCCCCAGGGGCCCCAGGCACCCTGATGGCTCTGTGGGTGTCTTTGTTTCTGGGACAGCTGGGTGTTGTCTTTGTTCTCCAACTCCGCCCTCCTGCACCTTTTGACTTCCTTCTTTTCTAGAGACCCCAGTGCAGATCCTTGGCTCTTTGCCCTGACTGTTCCTTTTCCGTTGCCCCCTGAATCTAATTTGTCACTGATTCAGGCAGCTGTCCAGTTTGGGGTTCCCACCCTCTTTTCCTGGGCTCCAGGCTCTGCACCGTGATCATACTGGGCACGGAAATCACCCCTGGGTTCCTTCTCTCCGTGCTGAGCAACTTTTGGACCTGACTTTCCGGAGCTGCTCCTTTTCTACTAGCCTTTGGGGCATCCTGTGACTAAGAGGCCCGCTCCGATGTGGCACTCAAGGTCCCCTTGGGCCCACCTACTGTTCTCCAACGGCAGGGCGCTTCCTGCTTGATCCACTCACCCTCCATGCCATGTGTGCTTTCCCTGGGCCAGGGACCTGACCCCGATGGGCTTGCTCACCTCCGGCCCGGTCTGCCTCCGGCCAAGAGCCTCCCCAGAGCTGGCAAGGACAGCCAGGCCTGCTCCCTCTTAGCTTCCCTAGTGTGCATTCGGCCACCATCGGGGGCTGGATTGCCAGCTGTTGCAGTGTACAGCTCTTCCCTCTCGGCATAAGTGGCCCTGAGGACGCGGTCACGTGCCTCTCTGTGGCTTGGCGGCTCTGTGCAGCTGAGCCACACCCCTGTTACACCGTGAGCAGCGTGTATGGCTATCACGGTGGAGCAGGCCTGCCAGGTGCTGTCATGGTCAGGCCTTTGTCTTTGAGAACCCTGGGGGTCTAGACAGTGGCGCCAGCCCCAGCAGGGGCTCCACCGAGACACCCACTTTCCCAGGCTCCCCCCGGACCCTGAGCCACTGGTGCTGCTTTCTCCTAGCTTCAATGTGAGTGGTATAGGGAGTGACCTGCTGGCCACCTTTGGGCCACCAGCTCCTTGACATAGACAGTGACAGGTCTTTGTGAAGGAAGCCACTATTCCTGGGGTGGGGGTGGGGCTGCTCACTCGGTGACCGAATCAGAATGGCGAAAATAATATGGAGATCCCAAGAGAATGATTAAAAACAAAATAAAAGAACAACAAAAACCCCACCCAGAGCTAACCAGGAATGAAGCAGACCCTGGCTCCACACAGATGAAGCCTGCAGGTGCTGTGCTAGGTGACATAAGCTGGACACATGGACACAAGCATGGTCCCCGTCCTGCCCCAGAAGGGTGTTTCCCAGGAAACATGGCAGGGTCTGTGTTTCACTAGGGACAGACCTTCAGATGAGGAAGGCAGGAAGCCCTGAAGGGGGACAGGGGCAGTGTTCACACGGTGCTGTGAAGGCGCTGTGCCTATAGGCCATGGAACTAGCCCCCTGAAGAGGCAGAAATGGTGTATTTTAGGTCACATGGATTTCACCACAACTGAAGAAATTCTGAGAATTGCTTTGGTGCTCTTAAGTGTTTGGGGGGACAGTGTTGGCAGGGGTGGGGGACTTCCTACAGGGACAGAGGATGCAGGCTCATGCCAGGGTCCTTGCAGGGGACCTTTGCAGTCTGCTGACCTGGGGATCTGCTGCACATTGAACATGGTGGTGGGTTGGCTACGGGTGTGTCGGGCATGCCTGGAGCAAACCTGTGCCCCAGCCCCAGCTGTGCCACCTGTGCCAAGAAGCAGTGGTAGCGTAAGGGTCTGGGGTGTGGTGCCTGTCGGGATGTGTGGGGAGCCAGACTGCCTGGGGACATCTCTGGTGGGTGGCTAGGTCCTATTGTTAACTGCAGGGTAAGGCGGGGCTACTGTGACCTGGATCCTGATACTGTGTCAGCAGTGTCTCGACAGTGCTGGGACATCCCAAAGCTCTGTATGACGTGGCTGTGTCCTGGATCCCAGGGTTCTTTGTCTGGAGCTGCTGAGGACCTGCTGTTGCAGCGGGGGAGACATGGAGGCCACCTTCTCTGGACTCCTCTGGGCCAGGGCAGTGGCCGGGACAGGGCCAGCTGACCGCCCAGCAGGCGAGGTTGTCACTTACACTGGGCTCCAGATTAGAGGGCACGCAAGCTTCCCTCAGCTGCCGATGGATACAGCAGGGCTACTTCATGTGCCCCAGTGTGGCCCTGGTGGGAGTAGGTCTGTCACTTGATCCTGTCCCTCTGCTTCTCAGTGCTAGCAGAGCAGGTCCTGAGTTCCTGGAGTGAGAGGGAGGCCTTGGGGCACTGCTCTGCAGCTCCTCCTTAGGCTGCAACAGGCTGCCTGCCCCTGTCCCCCACTTCCCTTTATTACTTTAGTATTATTAAAAAAAAAAAAAAAAAACAACACGCACACAGGAAGTGTGTCAGGAGTTTCTGGAAAGCTTGCAGGGAGCACTGGGGGTCTCCACCTGCCTTCCCATCCTGTTTCCTGGAGGTGGCCGCCTCCTACTCTGGAGGCGCAGATCTTCACCTCTGGATTATAGCTGTGCATATTCTACTCTCTCATTCCCTCCTTCCCGCCCTCCTTTCTTTCCTGCCTTCCTTTTTCCTTTCATTCTTTCTTGAGGGTTGAGTGTTGAGCCCCAGGCCTTCACACAGAATGACATCCTCAGCCCTTTAAACGTCATTTTGGGGGGCCAGGGAGATAGCTCAGTAATCTAAGTGCTTGCCTGGCAACCTGAGTTCTATACCCAGTATACCAAATCAATCATTCATTCAATCACTCAATCACTCAATCAGCCAATCAATCAATCAATCAATCAATCTTTAACATTTTTTTTAAGAAGTCATTTTGGCACAGCTTCTTGCTACATCCTTACATTGCTCAGGCTGGGCTCAAACTTGCGATCTTCTTTCCTCCGCCCCCCTCAGCGCCAGGATTACACTACTTGTTGCCTTTTAACTTCCTCACGTGCTAAGTGGGCGTGTGGCTGTCTTGCTCTGCCGGCTGCGTGGCCCTGCTTCCACAGATGGAGTGCCCAGCTCTTGCTTGCTTGGGAGAATCTGAGATTTTTTCTCTGGGTTCTTCTGAGAGGAGCTCATCATGCTGCCTGGAGGTTTGGGCTGGCTTGCTGGAAGCTCAGGGGGTTCAGAGTGTCACCATTCACGGTGATGGCTGTCACTTAGCCCTCCTAGATTCTTAAACTTTTATGGTGCTGGGGAGTGAACCCCCTTCCCACTGAGCTACTTTTTATTTTATTTTCAGCCCTTTTTATTTTTATTTTAAGACAGGGTCTCACTCAGTGGCTCAGTTGCCCAGGCTGGGCTCAAGCTTGCGGCTGTCCTGGCTCAGCCTTCCCCAATGCGGGATTGCATGGAAGCCCTTTCATTCTGTGGCACATGTTTCTTGCATCTCTGCTGTCTGCATCCAGGTTCTTCGGGGCCCTTTGCCTAGCAGAGGCAGCGGCTGGAAGGGATCACCTGGCTGCTCGGGGCAGCTGGGAGTCCACAGGGGTGTCTGTCTGCTCCCTGCACAGGCCTTGCCCACCCTCCCCTTTTGGTGGCACTGCTGCCACCAGTGTTCAGTCCCTCTGTCTCTGCAGCCAGAGCTTGGTCCCGCAGAGCACCTGGGTGTAGCTTCCTGCTCAGCCGGGTCAGTTACTGGCCCCGTGTCTGCTTCCAGCTCGATAGGATGTGCTGGCCTCTGCCCTCGGCACCCCAGCCACTCCCTCGCTGTGCCCGCGTGGGCTTCTGCTTGTCCTTACTGTCACTGTCTGGCTGACTGCCCCCACCCACTCCCCTCCCGCTCTGCCCTCCTCCCTCTCAGGTTCTTCACCTTGTTCTCTTGCTGCCTCCACTTTGGTCTGAGTGCTCAGCATGCAATCCAGAGACTTCGGAGCAGAGGCGCTGTGGCTGGGATCGTCACCTCCTCGAAGGGCAGGGTGGGGGCACAAAGCTGCCCTCCCTGAGGCCCAACACCACTCCTCCTAGTCCTCCTCTGTCAACCCCAGTTCAGAGCCTCTCCTGACACCATGCAGGGTCACAGTGTGTCATCTCCCTGGGCAGGGGCCAGTGACATCTTTACGTGGTGGCATGTGTGTCTTCCTTGAGTTGGATCAGGACAAAGTTCATGGATGGCACCTGTGATGTACCTTGGGGTGCTGGGCACCCTGACTGGAGAGGGCTTGCCCTACAGAGCCTGCTGGGCTGACAGAGCAGGATGGCCTGTCTGTGAGGAGGGTTTCTGAGCACAGCGAGCTCCACAGTGCCACACTGGCCGCCCCCTTGGCCCCTGCTGGTTTGCTCTGAGCACCTCCGCTCTCTCCCATGATTTTGGAAAATCAGCACTGACTAGAATCTCTGTTCTGGGCTGGGAATGGCTCAGCAAGGTCTCCCCTGGGTCAGCCTTGGCCTAATACATCTCTGCTCGCCAGTGAGAGAGGAGGTGGCCTGCGTCTCTCACACAGCAGAGGGCACAGCAGAGGTGGGACGGCATGCTCTCCAAATTGGCTGCTCTCACACAGCAGAGGGCACAGCAGAGGTGGGACGGCATGCTCTCCAAATTGGCTGCTCCGTACAAGTCCTGGGCTTCTGTGCCATGAGTAATTCCACATCATCTGGGCTTCTGGGCTGGAGATCCTCCCACTGTGCCCGAGTTGGCTGGGAGGTATCGCTGCTTTTGCTATTCTTAGACTTTCCACAGGCCTTTATTACAGAGCTTTCTAAAAAAGAATCAAAATAAACAAATAGAGGAAGGAAATCATTCCTGGTTCTCAAATACCACCACACATCCTACTTGCTTCATGAGCTTTTGCTTTGTGTGTGTGTGTGTGTGTGTGTGTGTGTGTTTATTGTGTACATTCACATTCGCACACACATCCACACACAGGCACACACAGACATTTAACACACACATGCTCAGATACATAAAAATCCAGATGCATATACATGAAGACACATAGCACACATGCATACATACACAACATATGCATGTGGCCATGCACATATATACACATGTGCAATTGCAAATGCTTAGGTACATGCCACAATACATCGATACACACATATACACATGTGCACACACAAATGCACAGCTCACACACATCCCTTCCTGAATTGTTCGGTGCTTTCTTATAAGAACCTATCTTGGAAAGATGTCCTATTCCTTCTGTGATTAAATCAGATGGAACTCGTTTGTGGGAGAGGGGAGTTTCTCCTAAGAGGGAAAGTCAGTTCTTCTGAGCTGGCTGTTTCTGACCTCCCCTGGTGGGAGCCTCTAGCTAAGCGGTTCGGTCTGAGGCGACTCTGGGGCAGGGTGCCTGAGTGCAGGGAGCAGCTGGCTGCAGGTGCGCAGAGCCCTGCAGTGCCGTGCGTGTGAGAACCTGCAAGGCGTCCCGGGCTCGCTGGCTGATCCCAGCACCCAGCCCCAGCATTCTGGCCAGGTCTTTTTTCTTTCTGGCAACTTGGTTGGCACAGGCCTTCTTGACTGTGGTGGAATTGAATTCTTATGTAAAGTGGCAGCTGGTGCCTCGGCTAAGGTATCTGGGAAACGAGGCTCCTGCCAGGTTTGTGGTCGTGGCAAACTTGGAGAAGGGGAAGCAGCTGAGCCGCATGGCCTCCAGAGCTGGCACACCGAGCATGCTGCCCCTACACATTGTCCTACCCAGGATCCAGGCCTGCCACCTGCATGCCTTCAGGCCCTTGTGGGAGATGCTGCCCTGGGTCCCTGGAGATGATGGCACTGCGTGGGGCAGGGACACCGTCTTCTCCCAAGGTTATATCTGCACTACCCCAACTGCCACCTTCATGTGGCTACTGGCTGCCCACCCTCGCCCTATTTATTCAGTGAATTCTTTGAGTTCTTATGCTAGGTGCTGGGCATGGAGATAGAAAGATGGACAAGATAATTTACAATAATTATGACTTCCAGGAGTTCTACGAGGGACAAAGACAGGGGTAGAAGGATGGGATGGCGATCAGGCTGCCTTTCTGGGGTGGGGACTGAACTTCTGGTAGAGACTCGGTGTGTGTGCGTGCGCGTGTGTGTGTGTGCGCATGTGTGTGCACGCGTGTGCATCACCTGCTCAGCGCTGAGGCAGGAAGGGGGTCAATAGGTACGAGAATGGACCCTAAGCCCTTGCAGCTAGAGACAGCAGGGGTGAGGCTAGGAGAGCCATGGAAATGGGCTACAGATCAAGAGGGGCATGGTGAGGCGCCCACTGGAGGTTTTGAACAAGCATTGCAATGAGTACCCCATGTTGGTACCACTGCCCTGGGGACCCCAGTTGTGGCGGATTAGAGAATATACTGGAAGGATGGAAGTAGGGAGGAACCCGGGCGCCTGCAGGTGCCTCTGCAGATACTCATTTTCCTGGTAGGGTAACTTAAGCACTGTCCACGTGGCAGCAGGCAGGAGTCCCTGTGGGTCTGAACTTGGGCTCTGCAGGGGCAGCAGAACTCTGGCTGTTGCACAGTCACTGAGCAGCGCTGCCCTGCAGCCAGGGTGCCCTGCAGCCCATCGGTTCTGGAGTGTTACGCCCCACTCGCCCCATTGCCCCCTTGAGTTCTGTGGCCCCTTAACTGACTCCTCCTCTTTTCATGCTGAGCCCTCTGCTTCAGCTGGAGCTGGGGCTGAGGCCTGAAGTGGGGGTCAGGAGGGACAGTCCCTGGGGGCTGGGACCGTGGCACACCGCAGACCCCTCTGTGTGTTGGAAGCATGCTGGAGCAGGAGAGATGGCAGGGAGGCTGCGTGGGAGAATCACTCTGGAAACAATCCTCAAGCTTTGGGGGTCCCTCTGGCTGTGGTACAGAATTCCAGGGTGAGGCAAATCTTGCCTTCCTTTGGGAAGTGGCTGGAGTGTGCGTCTGGCAGGAAAGCCCCAGCTGTAGCGGTGAGTGGCGATCCCTCGCTGCACAGCTCTCTAGCTGGTTCCTAACCAGCGCTTGGGGTCTGTAAGGATCCGAAGGAGTTTTGCAGTTTATTAATTTTGCATTAAATAATTAATAGTAAAGTTAATTGATGAATTATTCAATTTTCAGGTAAAATAGGATGATAAATATTCATAACTTATTTTATTAAGGGAATTTCCATTTCCTATGTCATTAAATCTAGATTAACGAGGCTGGCTTTAAATGAAGATTGAAAACAATTGTGCTTTGGAATTAATTGGCTAAGTTAAGGTCATTGCTTTGTGAGTTTACTTCCGGCTGGAAAGTTGGTGTACATCCTCGGGATAAGTCTCTGGATTCATGGAAGTCACATCACAGCCCCATTAGCTCTGCTGGAGACTTCTCCAGGATGGCCCTGGCACGCTCAGGAGGGCAGCGTGGAGCCTGGCCCTGCCTTACCACGGGCCCTGCCATTGCTCTGAGCCTTTGCTGTTTGTTTGTGAGCTGCAGCGCTGCCTTCTTAGCCCAGATTGGATGTGAAGAGGGTGTAGACCCCAGGAAAGGAATGCTAAGTGCCTGCCGGCCTCAAAGCCAATTTTGAAATAACTGTGAATCTCCCCACAGAGTTTTCAGAGGTGTGCGCAGGGGTTTCTGGTCTGTCTGTGTTCTCAGTCAAGGGTTAGCTACTGCTTCCCTTTTATCTGTGTTTTCTAGCTATCTGAGTCCTTTTAGATCTGATTTAAGCTAATTTGCAAAACTGCTCGGAGCACAGACCCGAAGAGGGGTGAGAAGGCTTCCCAGCGCCAACGCCAAAGGCTGTTTCTGACTTGTAAAGCCCCTTCAGATCTGGAATCTCAGGCCTGTTAGTCCTGCAAAGTAGATGCTGCTCCTGGGGTCCAGTGTGGCTGGGCAGGGGAAGAAAGAGGAAGAGAGGAGGGGGAGGGGAGAGAGCGAGGGCGTGGGTGTGACCATGCCCTGTGCACTCACAATCTTTCTTCCTCTGTCCTCCCTCTCCTTCCGCTCTTGGACGAGAAAACAGAAGAGGAGATCGTGTTTGCTCACCTAAGCTCCCTCAGCTAATCAGCCACAGAGTTTGGGACTAGAGCCTAGGTCTTTCTGACTCCCATTCGAGTGCTTTTTCAACCTCAGCGTCTTTCTCAGTGGTTTAAAATAATTTCTAACCACCCGAGTGAGGGGCCCTGGGGAGCGTTTCTGCCCTGGTGGGATAGGGTTTCACCGCATCAGCAAGCGTTCATTATAATTTTCTAGAGAAACTTGTTTGCTCTGAGGAAGCTGATCCTACGGTAAGCCTGTGCTGGGGAGGAGAGCATTTGATGTCATATCTCATGAACCTGCTCTTCTAAAATTATCCCTAATTGGCTTGGAAAGTGGCTTCCAACAGGCAGATGGCTTAATATCTTGACTTTCCGGTGTGACTCAGGGAGGCTCAAGGATTAGATCTGGTTGGGGGGAGCAGTGGAGTTAATTTGGAGGTTAAGATGCTCTCGCTGCTACGTGGATGGAAGTGCCAGCTCTAGGGAGGTGGCATGGTCACCCAGGGACAGGTGTGTCATCAGGGGAGACGGGGCCAGTGTGGTACACAGTGAGCAGGCCTGGACTGCAGTTCCACAGTGACCAGCATCCATGAGCAAGCCTCTACTGAGTGTCCACTGCACGCTCAGACTTGCAGTTGGCACGGCGGGGCTGCAGAGGCAGTGGACAGCGAGTGCTAACCCAATTGGAGAGCCAAGTCATGCTCGCCTGAGATAACCGGCGAGCAATTTCCAGACAGCGCATGGCGGAGCCCGTGTGTGTGTGTGTGTGTGCGTGCGTGTGCGTGTGCGTGTGCGTGTGTGCACAGCGCTGGAGCAGGAATGCCACACGGGGCCGAGATCAATGGGATTCAATTGATTTCATTGGGAAAAACAGCACAGCAACATTTGCGAGGGTGAATTTCACTCAGAGAAGCCTGAACTCTGGTGGAGGGGCAGTTGTGTCCTGCTGAGGGACAGGAGGGACGACGCGACTGTTCTCATTCTCAAACCACACGAGTGCAGATTAATTGGTGATGATGGCATCAGTGATGATAGTGTTCTGGAGGCTGTGGAGGTGCAGCAATGGAAGGGAAGCCAGGTGTCCCTGCAAGAGCAATGACAGGCAGTGAGGCTATGCTGTACGCGCTGGGTTTGGTTGTTGGCAGCCTGGCAGTGGCTGGCAGAGAAGCATTGCTAGCTGCCCTGATCACTGTCCCTGAGGGCACAGGTGTGTCCCTGCCCTGAGTGCGGGGCCCTGAGTGCAAGGCCCAAAGTGAGAGGGCTTTGCCAGCCAGGACTTCAGGCCTGTGGCCTATCTGATCCTCAGCCTCTGCTTCTCCTTCCTAGGGCCATGGGTAGAAAGAAGCACTAGTAAGGTCTTCCCAATGGCCACCAGGTCCCGCTGACTTCTCCATCAGGGGAGATGTCCTCTCTTTTGCACTGGGACATTTGGCAGTGTCTAGAGACATTTTGCTGCATGCAGTGGCAGGGGACATACACCTGGCATCTGGTCAGTGGGCCTGTGGTGCTGATAACTGTCTACAGTGCTCCAGAAAGACCCTGTCATCAAAGTCCCCTGTGCTGCGTGAGTGGGAAACAGTGCCCTAGAGCCAGAAGCGGAGCAAGTACAGCAAGCCATCCCGAAGCGCACGGTGGCCCTGGGCACACCCTAGATACGAACCTGAATCGGCCCATGGCGCCTGAGCTTCCTCATGTGTGCAGTGGGATGGCAGTCCCTGGCGTGAGGAGGGAGTGAATGAGGCAGGGATCTGGTGTTTTCTAGTGACTTCCTCTCCAGGGAGCCACCTGAACGACAGCCCATCATCCCCAGTGGTCCTGGGCTCTGAGACGCGCAGCTCAGCTGCCTTCTGCTTTGGCTTTGGCGATTGTGCAGAACGATCATTCTTGACATCCATAAAAGATTCGACTGTTCTTGAGATAAGGCTCAGAGAGGCTGAGGGTAGCAAGGGAAGAGTGCGGTGCGCCAGAGCCGGTGGGCAGGGCAGTGCAGCGGATCAGGCTCGAGCCACAGGCCCACGCACTCACCCTGCTGACAGTGTTTGTCGACCACCAAGTTAGCTGCTGTGCAACCAGTTATCAAAAAATTCAGTGGCTTACATAGCACGTGCTGATCCTTTTGGCCCACCTGTGGGCTCAAGGGACCACGGCGGTTCTGCTGCGTGCCCTGTCCCCAAGTCTCTCTGAGCAGTGTGGAGCGGTCAGCAGCCTGCCCTCAGGGCTTGCTGAGGCTGCATGTGCTGCCCACCCACTCACACAGTGACGGAGAACCTGCCCGTGGACCCTGCCATATGGCAGTGCCAGTACACAAGAGAGTGGGCCCTCTGTCACCCAATCTCCCAGGTGCCGTGAACACCTCTGCTGCAGTCTCATGCTTTCTTGCGTGTGTATGTGCAGGGTTTCATTACACAGCCCAGACTCATAGCGATCCTCCTGATTTCTGCCTCCCTGGTGCTGGGATAACAGGTGTGCACCACCATGCCAGGACTCCATCGCCAGCTCCGCATGCCTGAAGGTGGAGCTGGCATGGCATGTAGTGCTAGGGACTGAACCCTGCCTACCTCAGCAAGCACCTAGTCTGCTAAGTTACAGCGCTGGTCCTTGCAGTCTCATTCTTAGACATGAGTCTCGAGGTGCATGTCATGTCAGGGGAGGGACCACACAGGACGGGTCCCAGGATGTTAAAGAAAAGTGCAGAACAGGCTGAGGGCTGACATTGGGCAGCACATTTTCCCCTTTCTGGTGCTCAGTTTCCTTGTCCTTACAGTGGCTGGGCTGGATTCATGGTGTCAAAGGCGAGAGGCTCAGGGCAGGTGCTAAAGGCCGTGGTATGGTTTGCTGGGGCTGAGCTTGGCTTTGGAAACCTGCCCAGTGTGGCTGTCTAGGTAGCAGGACAGAGGCAGCACTGCTCTTAAAACCCCTTGGCTGTCACGGGTGGTCTGTGGAGAGACATTCCGTGGTCACAGCACCCAGACTGAGTCCAGATGTTAAAGAAAAGTGGACACAGGCCCTGCTCTTCTGTGGACCAGAGAGAAGCTGAGCCCTGGAGCTTAGGGACTGTGGTGGCCCGGTTCTAGCTTCCCTGCAGGGGGAGCTCCAGGGGGGATCCCCAGGGGCATCTGAAGCCCAGCGCGGGGTGGTCTGTGCTCTGCACCTTCTGTCTGGCTCCTTGTGGGGGTGCAGAGCCAGCCTCTAATCTTCACCTCTGCAGGGTTGGACAGAGCTAGGTCACTGTGGAAATGAGCTCGAGGTGGCCTGGGGGGTTTCTGCTTTTGATTGATCAGGCTTTCAGGTGATTCATTCCCTTCCTTCCTGGATCACGCTCCTGGGCTCCAGGTGATGGCTTAATTTGCCTCTGAAGGCCTGGTGCCACGCAGGCACCCACTGCCAGGTGCTGCTGGGGGCAGCCTGCTGACGAGGGGCGGGCCTGCTCTCTGCATCACCCTTTATCCCAACCCATTAGGACTTGTGCCACCCTACTCCATTTTTTAAAGTTTCTTTTCCTGAAGGGCTGCAATGTTCAGAGACAGTTTAATAGACATCGATTTGCAATGATTTTTTGAGCCACTGTGCTTCGGGAGTGTTGAGAAGCCAATAATTAACCCTCATAGCAGCGCATCCCTTTTGTTTGGAAATGACCTAGTAGCTGAATTGTCGGGCAGGCCGGGCCAGCCTGACCCAGTTCAGGCCCTCACCTTCAGAGGCTTCATTCAAACAAGCCTGCTATGAATTATTCAGCCCTGCTGCAGGGGGGATGGGTGCTCCTCTTGTAATAGTTAATCAGCAGCCCGGGGAGCGCGACGTCGCCTTTATAGACAGCTGCTGCACGCTCGGGAGCAGATGAATGAGCGGTCTTCGAGGCTGGGCCAGATGCCTGCCTTTTCAAGGAAGTTGGTTTGTCCTCTGATCTCAGAAAGACAGAGCTACTGCTTGGGCATTTGTGCCACACCCCCAGATGGATCCTCTTCTGGGACCAGAAGGAAAACACCCCAGGCCCTCCAGGGAAGAGACATGCCTGTGGCTCCTGCTCCTGGAGTGCCCTTACTGTGCTAGTTGCCTGTTCCCAGTTTCAGTGGAGCAAAGCACAGAGCCTGGGTGGTTTTAAGTGACTCGCTAAGTTCTCTGTGTGTTGAGACTCGTGGAACAGGTGTGGTGGCCCAAAGCCAAGCTGTGGCCAGGGCCGGCTCCTTCCAAGGCTCTGAGGAGAATCTGTCCCCTTGCAGAGCCAGCGATAGGGCATCTTTCTGGCCTCTCTGCCTTTCACCTCCTTTCCCTCCTCCCATAAAGAGATGACACTGGGTTCCCCAGGATACCTAGAATCCTTTTTGATCTTAAGATCCTAGTTAGCAGGCTTTGTTCGGCCTGCCACCTCCTGTGGCTTCTGTCCAGAAGTCCCCACAAGCCTCATGCAGCCGCAGGTGGCACTTTCTCAGAGGTGGCTGGCTGAATGTCGAGTGTGTGACTGATTCATGGTGCAATGCTAGGACTGAAGGCAGGTGGGTGATTCTTCAACTGGTCACTGATTGGCTCAGCACTGCCCTAATCCTGGCAGCCTGGGTGCAATATAAAGGAATGGAAGAGCCTTCTCTCCCTGCTTCCTTGCTTGCTTTGCTACCTTGTGGGTGCCACAAACTCTTTCCGCTCTGCCGCCCTGCCTTGGTGCCAGCCGAGTATAGACTGCAACCTCTGCGAATCTGCGAACCGTGAACCACGTAAACCTTTTCTCTTTTAACTTTGGGTGTCCAATATTTCGTCTCAGCAACAAGAGAAAAGTAACTAAGACACCACTCGATTCCTTTTGCCACATGACCTAAGGTGCAGGAACTGGGATTAGGGTGTGGACACCTCTGGGGGCCACTGTGTTCCTCACATACCTACCATCATAGCCCTGGCTGCATTGCTTCTGGTTTTATGGAGAAGAAAACCACGGGGCCTTTCCTGAGCACGTAGTCTGCTGTGACTTGGACAGTGTGGACGTCGGAGACGCACGCTGGGCTCACCATAGCCCTCCTGTCTCTGAGCTGGGAGGATGACGTTGGGCATGAGGCAGCAGGTGGGCAGTGGGCAAGCTGCTTCCCTGCTCTGCGCGGTGGTTCCTCTTCTCTGGTGGCAGCAGGCCTCTCAGTGCTTATCTACCTGGCCCGTTGTGAAGATTAAATGAGATATTATATGGGAAGGAGCAGCCTCAGGGAACAACCTGTAGGTGGTAAGATGGTTGTGGGCCTTCAGCCTGACTGTGGGCAGCTCTGTGTGTGTGTGTGTGTGTGCGTGTGTACGTGTGTGTGTGTGCGTGTGTGTGTGCATGTGTACGTGTGCGTGTGTGTGCGCACGTGTGTACGTGTGCGTGTGTGTGCGCGTGTGTACGTGTGCGTGTGTGTGTGTGTGTGTGTGTGTGTGTGTGTGTGTGTGTGTGTTGCATCTCATTTGCTCCTTACTTGAACCCTACATGGGGCAGTCCTCTGGGTAGCTGGGGTGTTTCTATGATTCACAAGTGGCGCATCTGCTGCATAGCCCTTACACAGAGCCCCTGGCTGCTGAGCTGTTCCCTTGACTGTCCTTATGCCTAGTTTCATTCCAGCCCCTTTCACTTTGAGGGTGTGGAACTGCATGTCCTGGGGGGTATGTAGATGGACTGGCTGACCTTTGCCTGTGTCTTCTGCAAGGCTCTTGGCTTAGCCGGCTTTCCTGTTACCGGCACATGATACCTGCCACATACAGTTTAAAGAAGGAGGGTCCTCACTTGGCTCACAGCTTCAGCGGTTCAGCCCACGGTCAGCTGCCCTGGGCTGGGAGCACCATGGTAGAAGGGTGTGGGGAGCCAAGCTGCCTCGTTCGTGGTGGTTGGCTGGGAAGCAGAGCAGGCAGCTGGGCCAGGGAAGATGGAACGAGGGGCCATGCAGAGTACCCCAGGCCACACCTCTGCGAGCCCCCCTGCACTGCAGGAGTGAACCTTGCTTCTCCCAAGGCAGCCAGATTGGCACGGTTGCGTTTAATCACAGCTCCTGCATACAGTAATGCCTTCTCTCTCTTTT